>JACGTP010000032.1:553589-639538 GCA_023678845.1 Mischocyttarus mexicanus | reverse complement strand
TTTTTAGATAAATACTACGAACGGGATATCGTTACTGGGCCAAATTATTAATAAATAAATATCTTGATAACTTTCATTCTGTTTAGATAAATATTCTGTTAGATTTATAGACGTGTATTCACGCACGCGTGCATAAAATAAGACTTCTAGCTAGTGGTGGAAGTATAACGAGAATAGTATTAGAAACAAATAGAATTTACCCATTCTGATAATCATTTAAACAACTTTTGAAATAAAAACTGTCATAGATGATATCGATCTAGTATAATAGTGAATTTCAAACGAGACATACATCCAACTTTTATATTCCGAGCTTTTAGATTATTATATATTTCCTGCAATAATTTTTTTTAACTATCAGTAAAAGTATTTTCTATTTTAATTTATTTTTTAATGTTTTGTATAATTATCAGTAAAATTTTTTTTTTATTTACTTTTCAGTAATAAATTTATTAACAGTATCTATCATAAAAATCAATTAAGAAATATAAATATATAATTGTCATTCTATTTAGTTAACTGAAAAAAAATATTATTTTTCTTTAATTTTTAGTAACAAATAATTATTATTAGTATTTTCGAATTAATTTTAAAAGCTTTTGTAGAAAAACAGGAAAAAAAAAAATGTAAGACACCCTCAGATGAAAATTTCGATGTTTTTTCCAATTTCAATGGGAATCCACTAGTTCTGGCGATTTCAATAGTTTTCTCGGATTGCAAAAATGACGAATTTGTATCAGGAGAACATGATGATGGTGGAGGTATGCGACTTTCTCGATTTTAGTTCAGGGTATCGCCGCTAGATGGCACCACCACGGCAAAGTCCTTCTCCATGGTCCGCTCTTTAGAACTACCCCCCGTCAAAATTTACCGACCTTTTGGTGCCATCTAGCGGTGACACCCTGAACTAAAATTCTGATGGTAAGTTACCATCAAATTTTGTCGGTAAAAAAGTTACCGACCGTTTGGTGCTATCTAGCGGTGACGCTTTGAACTAAAATTGAGAAAGTCGCATACCTCCACTATCATCATGTTCTCCTGATACAAATTCGTCATTTTTGCAATCCGAGAAAACTATTGAAATCGCCGGAACTAGTGTATTTCCATTGAAATTTGAAAAAACATCAAAATTTTCACTCGAGGGTGTCTTATATTTTTTTTTCCCTGTTTTTTTACAGAAGCTTTTAAAATAAATTCTAGAATACAAATAATAATTATTTGTTACTAAAAATTAAAATATATATAATTATATATGTAATTAATATAAATAAATATATATAATTATATATTATATATTATATTATATATTGTATGTTATATTATATTTTAAATTATATTTTAAATTATGATCAAGTGTCAGGTTTATTTTACAATGATGCATAATCAATTACATCTCGGCAAGTAACCGCTCTATTCTTTTGATTTATTTTTCAAACACTCGTTACTAGTCTAAATTATTAATAAAAAAATGCTTCTTTCTGATAAATCTTCTGTTAGATTTAGACACGTGTGTGCACGCACATATGTAGGTTAACGATACAAAAATAGGTCAGCAGTACAATTTTGATAAGTAATAATAATCTTAAACCCATATAATTAATAAATAAATATAATATCAATACGTTAGACTTACTTGCATCTTGGTATCGCTATTGACTTTTATTCTCGATTGAAAATTGCTGTGTTGTTTTAAAACTCTAGCGTTGTTTATGAAAACTTCTTCTTCTCCTCCTGCACCAGGTTTTCTCGTAACCCACAATGGAGGGTTCCCATCTAATTCAGATGAAACCGAAAGTCCTAATCGTTCGATCGTCAGTGGTAGATTTGCTAGAAAAATAAATCATTGCAATTTATTATAAATGAAATAACAAACAGATGATGACAGTATTTTAGATCATCCAAAATCTAACAAAAAAAAATATATATATTCGTACATTATTACGTTTAAATAATTTTGAAATCTTAACTCGTATAATCAATCATAGGACTAATTTGTCGAGTCTTTTATTTTCATTTTATTTTCCTATTCCAATATTTTGGTCTCGTAGACGTTTTCTTTTCGCTCTTTCAACGGGTCCCAAATGATTAAGCTTCCAATCGATTCGCATTTATTTTCTTTCACGAGCCAGGGATGCAGTTGCCGCGGGGCACAGCTGCAATGGCTGGCCACAAAACGAAAACGTTCGTACAAAGCTGCTTGTGCATCGATTTATATTCTGGTATGGTGAGCCAACCTTTTCTTTCTCATTCTCTCTCATTCTATTCAATGTTCTCTACGAGAAACTATCTATCAGCATAATCTTTAAAGATTATTTAAAATATTATCAAATTGATAATAATAATAATTAAATAATTAAATACAATAACTCGAATATATATTTTAATAAATGATAGATGTGGTTGAAAAGTTTTGAGCCTAACAAGGCTTAATACTTTCCAACAACCTACACGTGTATATTTTCTTGTTTATTAATTAATTTTTGTCTTGAATTAAATCGTAATAAATATATTTTGTCTATTTGAAAAGAATAATCACGTGTGGATTAATTAAACGCGGGTAAAAATTTAAATTTTTTCGATAAGTGTTGCCCTCTACGTGCGCTTATGGAACTAAGATGAGCGCACTTTCCCACACTTCGTAACCAGACACTTTGCAGTTGACAGTACGTTTTATGTGCTTTGTTTAATTAATTTATTTTTATCATTTATAGTTACGTTCATTAGTGTTAGTGTTTTTTATTCTAAATTATTATAAGTTTTTTGAATAATGGATAACATTTCGGTGTCTAAGGTAAAGTAATATAATTTTTGATAACCTGTTGCATGAATCTTGAAACCTAACCTTAAATCTCAAATACTCAGATAAAATATATATTCATAATGGTTAGTTAATTAATTTAATATAAATCAATAATAGAATTCTATTTACATACATGTACTCTTAAAATTATTATTTTACTTTGTTTTCTTATTTTTTATGTGTGTATTTGCATCATATATTTGATAGGTACTTTAATTTATAGTTTGATAGAAAAATTTGATTATTCTTATATTTAGGGTGTTTTTGCTCATAAAGGTAGTTATAAAATTGGACAAAAAAAAACTACTCGCAGTAACTATGATTATTCTAAAGAATTATGGTATATTGCTTACAAAGAAACATGGGATACTATTCAAACTAAAGCAGAGGTATGGAAACTGTTAAAAGTTAGATTGTAACACTATAAGTGTAAAGTATTTAATATTAGAGGGTCAAGATAATATACTTTATATTGTATTTTGTTTTTTAGTCTATTAGATCTAATATGATCTGTCAATTAATATCAGATTTACAATCTTTCGTATCAAGTGTAAAGTCAAATAGTATTGATGTATTTGAAAGAGAAATACCTACAGCTATGTTATTAACTGGTAATGAAATATATTTGAATATATTTTACTTACAAATTTATTATAGTTTTTCTTTTAAGTTGATTCTTACTTTTTTTCTTTTCTTTTTTTCAATTAAACTTCATATTGTAGGTGTTAATGTACCAGATCATGATAAAATCTTTCAAAAGATAGTTCTTACATTAAGGACTTTAACTTTGCACGTTGCAATATTATGGAGTAAAGATTCCAACAATATAAAAAATATCATTTCAGATACAGTGTTTCAGTTAATAAATAAAAAAGGGCAGGTCAGTGTTATTAGTAATATATGTTTGTTAAGTTAATATTTAAGAAATATGATTTACAGGATGATGAAGTGGAAATAAAGAAAACTCAATGTAGTATGCGTGCTTTAAAATTATGGTATTTAACGCATTGCAATCCGTCTGATCCTTTAATCATTATTATCTCAGATTTTGAAAGTTTCTCACCTAGTGTACTTCATGATTTTATTTTAATACTAAGGTATCATAGGATTTAGTAAATTTTCTAACTAATATGAAGGCTTTCTTTTCTTTATTTTATATTTAAAAATTTGCATTATTTTAGTTCATATTTGGATACAATAAAATTTGTACTTATTTTTGGTATTGCAACTACTTTACATGTTGTACATAGATCTTTATCTTATGATGCTACTTCTAAATTAAAAATTAAGGTAATTACAATAATATTTCGTCAATTAATGAATAGAATAGGATAGGATTATTTTTCTAAGAGTATAAAAGTAGTATAGCTATTCTTTACAGGTATTGCATATGCAAACACAAATTAAAAGTTTAGCTGATATATTGGAAGGAACAATTTTTTCCTCGGATATTTTATTCAGATTGACTGGAAGAGCTTTTCAATTATTAACAGATATTTTTTTGTTCAATGATTTCTCGGTTGATCGTTTTTTACAACATTATAAGGTACCTGTACTTTCTTTTATTTTTTTTTTTATTTTAAATTAACTTCATCGAAAAATATGCATTTGTTTATTGATTTTCCTATGAACGAACAATGCCTTTAGTTATCTATGATACATCATTTTTATGGAAACAACATAAACTCTTTGTGTTGTAAACGAAAACATATAAAATCGAGAATATCAGCATTAACGAAGGAAGATATTAATGATTTAAAACAATTACCATCTCTTCAGAAATATTTTCAAATTTATCCAAAATTAAATCAAAAGGAAGAACTTAACGATGACAAATTTAAGGTATTAACGGAGATAGTTCAGTCGTTTATTAATACATCATTTTATAGATTTTAATATAAAAATATTTTTGCAGGAATTAATAAAAACTTTATTGATATTATATCATAATTACATGACTCGATTTTTAACAGTATTAAAATGCCTACATTCTTTGGTATCAACACTACCAAATTCATTATTAGGAAAACAGGTACGATGTTGTTAGCAACAAAACTGTGGGTTTTGTTTTTATTTTATTTATTTTTATTTTGATTAAAAGTTAAAAACATAAGGGAAGAGAAAACAGACAAGTTCTTTTTCTTTATTAAAAGCATTATTTTAGCTACGCGAAGTTTATACAAAAACAGTTTATTCGAGTAATGTTACGGAGTCTCAGGAGTACAAAGAATGCCTTCAGCTATTAAACTTTTTATCTAAAGAAGAATTATTAACAAAATTAGAGTCTATCAAGACGATACTCGAAGATACTGAGGATCATGACGCGATGAAAACATTTCATGAGAATCTTACAATGCATATAAATGAAATTAAAAATGCCAGTTTGGATATGGTTAATAATGATTCGACAGTCATTTCTGTCGAAGAAAAACTTACTCGTAATCAATTTAAAGAGGTGAATATAATAATATTCGTAAAATGAAAATAAGAATAAAAAATATTAGGTTTTATTTCTTTAGAAAGCAAGTAGATTACAAAAATTTATTAGTTCTTTTTGTTTTTTTTTACTTTTATACGGTATAGAAATTATTGAAGATGAGTCAAACAAATAAACGTTCACCTTACAAGCAAGCTCAATACGATTTAATAAACTATTTAGACCGTGAGATCTTCAGCGTTTATTTATTGAGTCCAACAAAAATACCCATGAATGAGATATTTTGTTATAACGATGGAAATGCAGTTAAACAACATATTCGTGGTTCTGTTAGAGGAACCATACATATGGGTTTGAACGATCCACAAATGTACTTACAGGTAAGAAAAGGTCTAACAAGTTAACAGCAAGATTATATTTTGTTTATCGATTCGTAGTTTTCTTTTCTTCAGAGTAGAAAATGAAAATTTTGTTATGTTAGGGGGAACGCGAATGAAAGATTAATTAAAAATACATATTTTAGTGTGACTGTTGCAAATTAGAAAATGAGGATTCTATACCGGGAACATTACCTGATTTAAGTATAATTTATAAACTACATTTGGAATCCAAGAAGTTCATCAATATGTACGACTGGTTGCAGGTAATGATCCTTTACGTGTTTTATGTGTTGTTTTTACAAGTTTAATCTCTCTTACATTTATGGTCACGTATATGTGGTGTATTTTTCCGTCTAACGATTTTAATCGTTATCCTATTCCGAGCTTATATTTTAGTCGAGCCCTCCGGGTTGTAGGATTTTCCTTGAAATCCTATCTCTCTGATATTACTGGTCATATTCTACATGGAAGAGTATATCTTCCTCAATAAATTTGAGCATGAAAACTTTGATACTGTGATTTCTAAACATTTCTTTGACAGATAGTTACTTAATGATTTTTTTTTTTAATATTTAATAATATTTGAAATATTTGTAGGCCTTTTCAACGATCGTAGATCCAATTGATGATGATACCGAGGAGGAACGGGATATCGATCCCAAAATACAGTATCCTTTTTTTTTTTTGTAATAGAAGAAACAATTTGGATGGAATTTTAATAATTTTAGTTTGATTTCCATTCAATGCACTTTTCCAATGATCGTTGTGTATTATTATTATTATTATTAATAATGTTAATAATTTCCTTAAGTAATAATTACAGAGCACGTTTTACTAGGGCAGTTACTGATCTACAATATTTAGGTTTCATCAAGACGTCTAGGATAAAAACAGATCATGTTAAGAGACTTACTTGAGAATTAAATAAAAATCATTTGTTTGTGTGATTTATAATAAATATTATATTGTTTTTTTCTTTAATAATTAATTTTAGACATTGTAATAATATTTTTCTTTTGTATATGAATTTTTTATATTTCTAATTAAATCAAAAAATTAAATATATTTGTAAGAGTGGTCTCCGTTTTTTTCGATGATAGGTAAAAATATCTTGGAAAGTTATTCGTAGAATTATTAGAGAAAATAAGATACAGAATATATATATATGTGTAAGTACATATTATATATATCATCGATGAATGTTCTCTCTTTCAGAATTCAAAAGAAAAAGGCATGTTCAGTAGTTCGAATAATTTAATGTTCAAGGTGCATACCAATGATGCGTGTTATAAATCTGCATACAGTTTCAGGACAAACGTGGAATACTAAAAGCTAGACGTTATCGTTCGAAATGTTCTTCTCTCATTCTCTCTCTCTTTCTCTCTCTGTCTCTCAACTTTTCTTTTTATTTGATTTGATTTAATTCTTTTTTTCCAAAAATCCGAATCGGAATATCGATCTTTTGTTCTTCCTCTTTCTGTGTCTCTCTCTCTCTCTTCTCGTCTTTGTAGTGGTCGATCACGTTCTCTCGTTCGCGTGGTATAAAATACCGATAAAGAGAGAAGAAAGAGGTCCAAATAAAGAAAGAAAGAAGAGAAAATAAAATATAGAAAGAAAGAAAGGGTTATCCAACCGTTCCTGCATTTTAACATCAGCGAGAAAGAAAGAAATAAAGAAATAAAGAAATAAAGAACGAATATCGAGAAGAATTAATTGAATTCCCATGACGAACTTCCTTCCGCACGACGTGACAAGGTTAAATCGTTCCCCCATGATCTGACTATTGTTACCTGACTTTTAGAGCTTGCTTCTCGTACAATCCTGTAATATGGTCTACCCTAAGAGAGGATATATGCACATATACGTTCATAAATTGATGGTCAACTTACAAAGGAATATCAGTGAGAATAATTACATTTTAACAGAGAACTACTTGTAATACTTTTAAATGCATCATCAGATTCTTCATATTTCATAAAATTGATTCCAATTAACATATTCGTAATATCCAGATAATTCTATTCCATTTGCAGAGAAGTTTTATGATCGCTTGAAAAAAAAAAACAATAAATAAAAGTAGACATAATAATGGGTTTATCTCGTAAAATAAAATAAAATAAAATAAAATAAAATAATCGAGTAACATTTAACGTGTCAACTAATTGTGTACCATAATCGATTCATTTCCAATAGCTTACGTGATTTATTCAACACGATTCAATACACTTATTCTTTCCTCGAGGTCGATAATTCTTTTTAACAAAAAAGAAGAAAAAAAGAACATTTATTGGAGTAATAGTTTCTACGTAATAGTAAACTTGGTGTACACGTGTATATAAACCTGTTCTATTTTCGAAGGTTACAATGATTGATAAAAACGTGAATAGGAAAAGATCGTCAAGGTCTGGTGCATTCGAGGTTGTTGGTAGCAGCAATTAATATGAGAGAGAGAGGAAGAGAGGAAGAGAGAGAGAATGTTATGAGAAATTTAACCATGATCGATGAACGTTGTTATGCGTACTGTTTACTAATTAGTATATAGGACCGATTATAATTAGTAATTGCACGTAGCATTGTTCGTTCACCGCATATATGCGGTTTACGGTTGGTCTCCAATAACAGCTGAAGTCTTTAGGTTTACTAATTGGAGACAAGAGAATGGGAAAGAATACTAAAGTAGATGTATAGGCTGATTCAAGAAGAAATAAACATTGAACGTAACATTTTAAATATTTATAATACAATTTTTATTAATTTTTTCAATATTATTTTTCAAGTTATTTCGTATAAGAAAGGTTCATACGAATGCATAAGCTCGTTTTCGAGAAATCGTGCAATGGTAGGATTTTAAGGATTTTAAAATAATACTTCAAATTTATTTTCTTCCTTCTCGCATATCATTTTGTTTATTTAGATTTGCTTAATGTAAAGGTGGACCTTACTAATTATTCGTTTCTTAATTAGAACGCGTGTTTAGCTATGTGTGTGTTCGTGTTTTTTGATTGGAATTTCGCTTGTAACTACTATAATGAAGAGAGAGAGAGAGAGAGAGAAATAAATTGCAAGGAAAGTTGAAAGTTTGATACGTTTAGACGAGTTTTATGGCTTAGTTTTAGGTAGAAAGAGCTTTAGAAACTTTCTACAACGTGGTTCCCTTTTTGTCACTCCGATAAAAGTCCTGAAGGTAACTAAACGATGTTCATTTAAGTAACGGCGAATCCTCTTTTGCCATTGGATTAGAATAAAATTAAAAAAGAAATTGTAATTTTATTTAAAATTAATAGAAAAGTATAATTATTTTATTGTAATTATATCAAATACTGCAAAATAGTATGAAACGTTGGATATGGCAAATAAATGATTATCATCTCAGGAATGTTGCTTAAAGCTTCACCCGTTTATTCAAATGGTATATCATTGATCATTAACTATGTCAATAATGTCTCGATTAATCAATCGAATTACCTGGCTTGTGTCTTACAATTAGTAAGGTTTGTATATGTTGACAATTCGATGTTACTTCAAGGATTAGATGTAAATGTTTGCGTGTTCGCTTTGATATCACATCAGTATTGATACTACTAATACCTTGCAATGTTATCAATGAATCGATCCGAATGACTATGTCAAGTAACGTAAAGCAATTAATCCAAAGAGAGAGAGTAATAACAATAAACGTTAACATATATTATTGCATCTTATATTGCAATTTAATTATTAAAACTATTGGATTTAGGTATCAGGGATTCTTAAAACTTCAAAGAATGGATGTGAATGTATGTTTGCGTGTTTGGTTTGATATCGTATTAGTATTGATACTAATATTACCTTGTAATGCTATCAATGAATCGATCCGAATGACTATGTCAAGTAACGTAAAACAATTAATCCAAAGAGAGAGTAGTAACGATAAACGTTAACATATATTATTCCATCTTATATTGCAATTTAATTGTTAAAACTATTGGATTAGGTATCAGGGATTCTTAAAACTTCAAAGAATGTACATTTAAATGAATTGATAGGTCCACTTTGACTATTGGATCGGTATTGATCGTAGGTATCATTCTCTCAAGAGAATGGTTTCCTGTGCGAATGCACGGCATCATCATCCCCCATGGACGAGATAGTACGTAGCAGAATAGCTTGACGTGATAGAAACTCGTTAAGAATTGCTAGTTTCATTCGTCACGTCGATTTATTCCTAGGATTACACCTCTTTCTCTCTTGAGACTACTTTGCTAAACGTTCGGCACGACATGAGGAGATCAATTAAAGATAACTTCTGATCTGTGTTCATTTAGAAAATAACTTTTCCAAGTTATATCCTCCATATGAATTTTTTTTACATCTTTTAATATAAAACTTTGGTTCTGCTGATTTCTTATAAATGATTCAAAGTCATAGTCTTGTAACTTGCACTTCAAGTGTACCACTGGTGGTACACGTTTAACTTGATCTATATATTACATATATTATATTAAATTATAATATTATTATATAATTTTTTTTTTGACGATAAAGCTCTTGGAATTTTGAAGAAAAAATACGGTGGAAGCAAAGTTGCGTGTTGAGTTTGATATCGCATTAATATTGATATTATTAATACCTTGCAATATTATCAATGAATCGATCCGAATTAGTATGCCAAGTAGCGAAAAGCAGCGATTAAATTTATTTGATGCTAGTTGTTCATATTTTCATTGTATAATAAATGCATATTGAAATATTGGAATATTTCAATCAACTTAAATATCATTTATACTTTCGATCGTTGAAATTGCCAAATAATATCTGATACTATTTTTTTCGAGGTTCAATTGTCCCGAAGAATTTAGGTGGGGATACTATTGGGTCATTCTAGTTCACGTTTCATCGATCTTTTTTTTATCGGCTGGCACATCTTCTTCCATAGAATAGAGAAAAGTCCACGGAAGGATCCATTTTCTCAGGTACCTCGAAAGAAAATGTCGAGAATCAGTTTTCCAGGGTCGGACCTTGCCTAACCTTTTGAAAACCTTTTCGTGCTCAATCGCAGTGAACTAATACACCTTGGCATCCGCTTAAACTCTCTCATCGATATAATCCGATTTATATTCCTTGATCTTCCAAGAAACAAAACCCTTCGAATCAAAACTTCAATTTATTTATTTTCCTTTTTTTTATTTTAACGTAGACCACATTCTTCTGAGCTCTCAAATTTTTGTCAAGAAGGTCGAGAAGGAATATCCTTTCAAAATTCTATTTCGACTGGACTATATTATATAATAATTATTATATAAATTATATATAATATTTAATAATTATAGAAGAAAAAAATAATAAAACAAGAGTCTTGTTGGAAAGTGATTAGGCTTATAGATAGGGTCGATAATCTGGGATAGAAACGAAAAGTAGTCTACTTTGGTCGGAGTACTTGTTTCCTAAAGTCTTGCTTGGTCCATCCTATTCAGCTTCGTATGTTACATAAGCGAGCTTAGCTTTCCTTCATCATGTTCTTCCAGGCACATGGTAGGCGGTCCAGGGTCAAAGGTAACTGTAATCTCGCACGGTAGAATCCCTATCGGGGATATATAGGCGTTAACCCTTCCAAGCTCTATCCTTTGAACACGAAATTGTTCTAGAATTGACCCGTGATACGATGAAGAAGTTCTGACATGAGTAAGTAAAATCGATCGTTTGTTCGATAAACCCTCGGTTAGGGAGTTTTGAATTACCCTCCCCCCAAAAAAAATATATCACATAAATATGTCACGACTTAGAAATATACTCTGATTAGCTTATAAATGATTAACAAATATTATCCAGTGACGATATTACTTTTTCCACTTAATACTATCGTGTAATCCAGACCGAAGTATGTGATTTTTGCGTGACAGTCAAAGTGTGTTAATAAGATCAACAGATAATTAACATTCGAGGTAGATGTAAGAATGAAATGGTATAAAGTGATTAGTTTGTGTGTGTATGTATGTGTGTACATTTAGTTACGTTAAAAGATTAATTCGTTCTTTGAAAAAGATGTTACGTGAACACGTTGGAAAATCACAACAGTTATCCGGTATTTATTTTCTATCGAGATTGATGTTGGTAACGTAACTATAAGTAAACATTAGAGAGAGAGAGAGAGGAATGGCAAACCATTTCAAGAAGGCAAACATTGTCATGTCGAAGATGTCGACAACGCGAACATGTGTTGCAAGAAGGTATATACATAAATCCATAAGTAAGGAAGATTACGACGACAACGACGACAACGACAACAACGACGAAGACGAGCAAGAGGATGAGAATGAGGATGAGGGGGAGGTGGAGGGAGGATGAGAAGGAAGAGTTGGAGTTGGAGATTCAACGGCTAAAGGATACACGTTTACATCTCACGTAGGGAAAATGTTGCTTGAAATCATAGCTTTAGATGCAGGAATTCAACGAAGAGAGCTTACTATAATTAATTGTTTTGCATCTCTCTCTCTCTCTTCGCGTGCTAAGTCAATCTTTGATTCTATTACGAAATTGTGTTTAATTAGAATATTTCATTACTAATGTCACTTGGTAGAAAATTGGAAAACGAGAGGGAAGAAGGGAGTATTGTTGAAGGTAATTGACAAATCAATTTTCTGTTGTTCTAATTCATTCAGGGTTTAAAGTCAAAATAAATCATTCATATTGTTTATTATATTATTACTGTTATATAGGAAAAAGAAATCTTTAATGTCATAAAAAAAGAGAGAGAGAGGGAGATAAGGAAAATAGTTTGGCAAGGAGTTAAATATTTCTTCGATATTTTCTCCTTAGGGTGTCTCTTTCCTTTTTAAACGTGGATGAAAAAGTTTAGTAAGAAAAAGAGAGGGTATACTTTTCCTCGTAGTTTTTTTTCCATAGTCAACCCTGTCGTCTTTCGTTTTCCTTTTTCTCTTTCACTCTTTCTCTATTCCTCGTATCGTCAAAAGCAGCTCTCTGATGCAACACGATAGGGAAAAGTTTAGCCGATCGACCATTATAACTTTTCCGCGAGCTTTCTTGCTTGAGACTTACTTTGTTACCTTAGTCCGATTCCATCGGATGCGTCTGTATCCTTCCACGTATCCTTTCTCGTATCCTTTCTCGTATTCCCATGCGTGCACTTTATCATTGGTTTGCTTCTCACTCCTTCATCGTACCCTTATTTCCCTCCTATTTTTTTTTTAACGTCGTTATTCCTTGGAGTAGACTCAGAACATGCAGCTGGTGCAAGGCCACAAGATATCCCCCGTCACAAATCTTATTTTCGATATACTTCGTTTTAGCGTTTATGTCATTTGCCTCTTTCTCTCTTTCTCTTTTTTCAGGGAGAATGTTGAGTGTAGATATAAAATTCTATATTACAAATTGTAAATGTTATAATTAGAGTAAATTATATTATATTATTATTAGTATTAGTTTAGTGTTTCAATAAAATATGCAATTTTGTGTTTAATAAATCCACAATTGATTGATCGATTAAACAACGAAGTATACTTGGCCAAAATATCGAACAGAAATAATTGTCTAGGTTTAATGAGAATTTATCATTAAATGTGTGTGTGTGTGTGTTAATAATTTTTCCCCGTTATTGTTTTATATATTATATAATTAATCTAAGATATTTCAAAGAAAGAGAGAAAAAGAGATAGAGAAATCTTGGTTTGTTATAAACGAGTTGAATATAATCGTAGAGATCCTGGTTCGTAGTTATGTATCTATCCTATGTATACATATATATATGTATGTATATATATATATCAGTACAAAGTCAAAAGCGATTTTAAAGATTCCCCGAGCGTTCGTTTTCCCGTTATTCTCAGTGGAATAACATCGAGATGCCTTCTTTCATCGTACACATCAAGGCACAAAAACATTCGTAGTTTCGCGAACGTAGTACTTTCTCTTCTTCCACCTCCGACGATTGTTATTCGCGAAACAGTTGAACCACCTCCACAACCACCACCACCAAGACCAACAGCTGCCGAGCTCCTTTTTCAAAGCAATTTCCCGCGAGCTTCGCTTAATTCGTTTGCGGAGAATCCAGTAAAAGAGAAGGAAGATTGAAGAAACCTAGAGAAATGGGAAAGACGGGAAAAGCGTGAGAGAAAGAAAGAAAGAAAATAAAAGATAGATAGATAGAGAGAGAGAGAGAGGTGAGAAGAGGATGAGATGAGGGTGAGAAAAGGGGATGGAAAAAGATAGAAAAGGAAAGAAGGAGAATAACAAGCAGACGCGCAAAGTGAAGAGAAAGGAAGAAGAAGGATGAAAGAGAGAAAGAGGAAGAGAGTCAGGATATAAGCAAAAGGTGAAATGATAAATTAAACCGACCAAGGTAACGCTTCGCCGCCGCAAAACAAGGCCGGTGCTTAAGCTACAAAATTATGAAAGTTCCGAGACTAATTGTGAAAGTTTTCGTGATATACAAAATTGCGGAGGACCCTTGGAAAGACGGTTAGAAGGGAGAGAAAGAGAGAAAGAGAGAGAGAGATCTAAGAGTATATATCTTTTTACCTTTAGGCGAATCCTAAGAAGAGAAATAGTAAGGACGAGGGAAGAAAAAGAAAGAAAGAAAGAAAAAGGATACCAACTTGACGAGATAAAGAGAGACCTTTCTCCTATTTCTTCGTAGAAAGTTGAGGAAGAAAGAAAGAAAGAAAGAGAAATAACGAAGTCATCGTTCGACTCTTGCAGGATTCTTCTACTTTCCTAAAAGTTCCTTCGAAAGATGGAGAAAAGCTAGCCCTCCGGCTGAAACGAGACGGTGGTATTCTACCAAACCGATGAAGGAAACGTTTACGTTTCACCGATCCCACTCGATTTTATTCTCGATCGTTTACTTTTCATCTGTCGGTAACCACCGTTACTTGAGGTGGAAGGTGAAGGTGAAACTAGTATTGGGGTGGTGTTAGTAGGGCCGTACTGCCAAGGAAACTCCTTCGAATCATTATCCGACGTTAGGAGTCTAAAGTTTTTCGGTGAATCTTTTAGAACGAATGGAAATAAGAACTTCATCCACGATTTGCCTTCTTCTTCTCCTTCTTCATCCGTTTATATATAGCTGTTGAGTCCTGTTACACCAAAGTAATGGTAAGGAGGAAGAGGAGGAGGAGGAGGAGGAAGGGGGAGGATAGGGCCTTAAGATTAGAAGAAAACTCTCGTTATTTCAAAAGTTTCTTCGGACATTCAGACTTTCCTAGGTGGAAATAATTTATTACTTGGATCCCCGTTGGTTAACGGTTCTGATGGTCAACTGGATAGGACGTGAAAGATTCAACAAAATGTTCCTTTTCCTTTTTATTTTTAACTAAGATTAGATTATTTTTACATTTTTTGTTGTTTTTATCGAAAGACTGATAAGCAACCAGGGTTAGATTTATTTAAAAAGAAAATGTTATGACTCGAAAGATGAATATGCACAATGTTATTATTATTATTATTATTATTAAAGTTCTTTAATCTATAATAGTATTAGATTTGGGTATAATATTTCAGGAAGTTTGCTTATGGTTTAGAAACTAGTAAGACTCCTTCAGACACGAATCCTTGAGAGAGAAGACGAAGAGAATCCTTTCGAGTACTTGTTCTTATCGTGGATAACTCGAATAGAATTTAATAAACAAACGAACAGTAGATATCTTTTATTTTTTCTTCTTCTTGTTTCAAATATTTGGGGCATAGCAAGCAAGGTGGATCGAAAACGTGCAAGGTGCATTAAAAATATATTTTTGTCTTTTAGTTATGTCTCTCATTTCTGTATTTTCAGTCTTCGACTATGGGGGTGTGTCTTGAAGTTTGCTTCAAAAAGCAGTCATGGCAGTCAAGTTGGTTGAAAGTCGAAGTTCGTACCCATTCCCCTTTTGTCATCCTCATCCCCTGTGCCAAGGATTCTCAACTTTCCCAAACACCCAACTAGCAAGTCTTTAACTTTCCTCCAATAAATTTTCAACCACTTACATTTCCACGTTTTGCGAACGTTGCAGAGAGTGATGGGGGCCTCGGAAAACTAGTCTCTCTCTCTCTCTCTCTTTCTCTATCTTATTTTTATTACGGTAAATTGGTTTCTGTTAGAAATGATGTTACTTTGAAACATTTAGGTTTTTTAAAGAACTAAGTATTAACATTTTATTTTAAAGAGAAGAGATGTGTGTGTGTGTGTTGAAATATTTAAATTGATAATGTTAATGAATTGTTGGAACTGGATAAGAAACGTTTATAAGATTTTATGGGAGATTAATCGAGACGATTCTTTATTTGTTTCACGTATTCGTTTGTATCATATTAATTAGAGGAAAAATTAAAATAAAAAAAAAATAGAAGTAGAAGAAAAATAGCTTGGTGCAACGAAGAGAAGATTCTGTACGATTAAATGCATATATAAATACTTGCAAAAATAAAATCGTTTAAAATAGTAAAATAGAATATACTCTTTCTCTCTATAGGATTATAAAGTACAGTAAAAATATAAAAATAATAAAAAATAAAATAAAAGGAACAACTACAACGCACAAAGAAGACATAAACTCGATGAGAATTCTTTTGAGAGCTCGGTCAACAAAAGCTCGGTTACACGCGAATGAGCTTTCTTTTCTACGTTTCTGAAAGCAATACCCACCTCCTACCTGTTCTCTTTAACCCTACCCCTCTAGCCAAGCCACCATCCTTGCCTGAATACAACAGGACTTTATTAAAGAGATTTTAATTATACCCGTTGTGGTGCCTTGTTTATTTCTAAATGTCTTTAAAATAGGTTTTATACAGTTATACCTTATTCGTGAAAATAATCGGATACGTTTATTTAATTACAAGATGAATTATTTTACACATTAGTTTTGTGTGTTACCTATAGAAATATTAATACAAATTCTGTGTTAACACTTTGACTGTCAAACGTTGGTAATTTATTAAAAACCCTGACACAACTCTGATGCAAAATATATCATTGATGCATTTGAATTACTTAAATTGTAAAAACTTGAATGAAAATTTACAGCTGGATCATTTTAAACATTACCATTAATTAGAATATACTTTGAAGTAAAAAGTGCATCATTGAACGATAACAAATTTTTATTTGGAACACCAAAAATACAAGATTTATTTCTATGAAATCTTGCATTATAAAATACTATTGTGGCAGTCAAAGTGTTAATTTCTGGATGTATTAGAGTAAACACACTATTAATTATTAAGTTAATTATTATACACTATTAAATTTTCTATGTTTTTATATGGTGTTTTATAGGAATTGTCGCGAAGTGTTTGAAGTGTTTTCGTATTAGACCTTAGGCGATTTTAAGAATTTTAACGAATTTTGATTTTGTAACGCGACAACGCCCTCCTTTTAATTTCTTGTTTCCTTTTGTATGAACACTCTGATGCAGGAGCAAAGTCATGCCTGAGGGGTATAAGGAAGTAATAGAAAAGCTGCCGGATATAGGAAATCGTGTGAGAGAGAGAGAATATGCCTTTAGGCTCAACGAGACTACTGTTATTTTCTTCTTTTATTTTTTTTTCTTATACTTTGTCTTTCCTAATCTCGTTTAATGATCAACGAGGAGACTTATAACCACTCTTCGTGATGGTTTACTGTTGGAAAGGGTAACGTGGGCGTACCGCAATCGATTAAATTCTCTCCTTTTATAGGGTTTCTCTCTTTCTCTCGATAGAATACGATCGTGTGTGGTTTATATACAGGGTGGAGCATTTCAATCAAACCCAGTTACTAGTTTTATGAATAAAAGTTTCTTTTTATGGTGTTTGTGATTTTTAGGCAACGATTTTTATTTTCCTATATCATTTTATTCTTATTTTCTTTTTCTTAAATAATTGTATAAAGGATATTATATTTAAATGTAAAACAAACACGTAAGTTGTAAAATATGCAATGTGTTAATTTGAATATTGCCAGGAAATAATTAAAAAGAAAATAAATCAAAATAAGTAGAGTAGTAAAAAAGTAGTATTATGGGAATTTTCTTTTTGTAAATTACAAAGATGTTTAAGTATACAAATAATTAAATGTACCACCTTGTATAACATTGTTTCTCTTTCTAACACAGATAGATCATGGTACCACGATCACCCATCTCTCACTTTTCACCGAAATGGACCATCAACGTGGTCGAGTATCTCGGTTCTGTACGGTTAAAATCAATGGGTGTAGAGCAATCAATTATCTCTAATTGAAATTAGCCAGAACGACATGCGTGTCTGGTATTCGGATGCCTAGTTGGTTGGGAGCACATTTCATTGTCTACTGGTACGATCAGCTACGTTACTAGATTTTACAGGATAAAGACAATTGCGAAATCGATTAGTATCACGGTTCGAATGTTCCTGTCTATCATCTCGTAAAATAACGAGGGAATGAGTTATCTTTTTCTCAGCATTGGAATCAAAATTGTATCAAAACAAGACAATATTTTATTTTATATAAACGATAACACACATACACACAATTAACGGATGTTTGTGATTTAATAACAATTTTTCAGGGTTTCCTTTTTTATGTATTTTTTTTTAAGGTAAATTTCTTTTCTTCTTTTATTTTCTTCCATCGAAATAATAGGTTCTTAGAATTTCATTAAATAAGATCACGTTAGAAGACGTACGTAGACATTTCGGATCGTATTACCGTGAGAACACACGACTTGGACTTGAAAATACATAGGCACAAATGTATATACTACTATATATACATATATGTATATATATACACATAGGATGAAACATGAACAGCTGCACACTGGGATTAACTCGCACTCAATCGCAATAATACTGCTAGCTACTGTACCGTTGCTCGAGGGTTCAAGGGAAACGAATTAAGGGAAAAGGGTTAGACACTGGTCAGCCCTGGACCAGTTGGGATAGCAAGTTCTATTGGTATCCACGTCGATGAATACTTATGGCTAATGTTTTCCTAGCGTATGGTTAAATTCCGCATATGTGGCATATGTGGGTACATTGTGCAAATATGCATATTCACGTTTACGTTTGCTTATTTTCCAAGTTGTCTATGAAAGCACCTACAAGTCTAATGTTTGGTTTGAATCACTGTATTTTTATACCTAACGTTTATATATATTTTTTTTTGATTGAAACTTATTTTAAGAGGGTACTGAAAAGTGAAAAGTTCGAGGGGAGGACGTTATTTAAATGATGAAGAAGAAATGGGGGAAATATCGATCGAATTATTCTTGCGGGAAACGACAGGGAGGATACGAGACACTCTCCGATGTAACTTAGTATGTTTAATTAGGTTTATCAAAAATTCCAAATTACTTTGAATAATTATTTCTTCAATAATTTCTATCGTATAAACTCATATACACATACATATGCTTATTAATTATTTAAATATGAAGAAAAAAATATAAAAATGAATTATTAGAAATATAGAAAAAAACAGCTGTTAAAAAGTAGGTCAGTGGTAAGAAAAGTAGGTCATCGGTAAATAATCTCGTTCTTTTTACGATTTAAAAAAATGTTTGCTATCATCCCATTCTTTTCATGGTTTTAAAAAGACTGTTCACCATCATCCTATTGGAATTATATTAATCTATGGTGAAATATAATACAGACACGAGTCATAGAAATTTGTTAAACTCATTTATATAAAAATATGTTTCTAATAGAAATTATATATACATTCGTATGTGTGTATGCGTATGTTTGTGCAGTATTATAAATTAGATATTGTACAAAGTTCTCTATCACCATAACTATATTTCAAATAGGGATGACTATGTTGTATATATATATACACTTGCATATTACCTACGTCTATGGGTATACACGTCGAGATGAAAGAGAGTGGAGTTCGAATTTGTAATAGGAAGGTAAACTTGAACTAGTTATAGTTGGACAATAGCCATATGTAAATTATGAATCACGAATTCGTTGTTATGCATTATTATATTGTCAGATACAGAACGTTGTTGACATCAATGGAAAATATACTAATAAATATTCAAACTAATTGTAAGATACTAAGTTACATTAGGGATATTACAGCAACCATATAAGATTTAGTTTAGTTACAACTTCAAATTTATTTGACAAAACATATTAACGTGTTGTGTGTGTGAAATTAATTTGAAAAATACGCTAATATATTTAGAAATATTCAGACTGATTGTAAGATAAAAGTTACATTAGGTATTATAGAAATCATATAAGATTTAAATCAATTACAATTCGAAATGTGAATTTATACAAAATTCATGGTAATAAATATTTTCTTCCAAATAATATAAATAATTTTAAATGAAGTTATTCTGTTAAATTTAATTTTTAAGTTAATATTATAATAGGTATACATATTAAAATTTAAAACAACAATAATAGGGTGAAAATTGGAGGAAAATAATTATCTTAATAACAGATTTGTTCATCCTAGAAATATATATTCATATTACATACATAAATTTTCTACTTACACATATGATAGAGAACCAAGTTACTCTTGCTTCCATTGTACTTTTGAAAAGCTCTGTTCGTTGGAGCGAAAACGGTAACATGACGATACATCAGGGTGTTGTTCGCCACCTGGCTCGTCTCCAATAGTTGATAAAACTGTAACAAAAAATTGCAAGGATTTCTTTAGAGGTCCATTTCTCTTCATTTATTTCGGTTAACATAAAATCGTATATTGCTGTCATATATATATATTAATAAACTTGCGTTGAACCGCAGATTTTTGGAAATTTTTTTAATTACTCGTTCCGTATCATCACGGTTACGCTCGAACGAATTTTCGGTTTTTGCAACTTTGTTGAAGTTTAGAAGACTAAGGAGTTCCACGTATTGCAGTGTTTTGCAGTATTGTGTCATATATACTCTTCTGGTATATTTTCAGAGTTAGTTTGAAAATACATACTGTAAAAGTTTCAACGTTATGTGTCTGTCACATGCTCGGTTATTCTTAACCCAGACACAAAAACGCGTATACGCGAATTGGAGAGTTTTACTTTCTCGAAAAAGAAAATAGAAATGTTAATTATTCATGGTTTATAAATAATATTTTGTTCGAAATATTGATTAAGGTTAATTATTATCGATTGACATATAATTATGTTTCGTTAAAACACATTGAAATGAATTTCAAGTTTGAAAGTTTATCTCTTTTAAGAGTATTCTGATAACAGCAACAAGTTCTATCACCGATACGTTTTACCCGTTTGACGAACAACGACCTATCCTAACCAATTTGAAGTTAAATCGATTGACAAGCAGTCAAGGCTGGACCCGTTAGTGCATTTAATTAGTATGTACCGACACTCCGGAAATTGACTGATCGTTACCGTTTATGAGAGAGAACGTAGGCTTCTCGTTACCAACGAAAACACGAGTTCAATTTGAATATGTTTATTAATTTTAGTTTAATCTCAAACTAATTATTATATCGTAGAACATTAATAAAAAAACAATTAATATTTAATTTATTTGATACGTTTATTAAAGTATTGTGCATTTTATTTTTCTTAATTGTCAATTCTACGAAACAAAAACATAATCTGCATAATAATACTAATATTTTAAGCTTTCAAAAAACATTTATAGGATCACAGAAGTTCATTTGGATTAATTTAAATAATCCTCCCAACATAATGAAAATAATCTCATTTTTATTACGAAGAGCAAAGTATTTTTACGAGAATCGGAATCCGTTGTTGCAAGGGGGTTTTGTTTTTTTCAGTCCTCCTCTTCGAATAGAAAAAAAAGTTCGAATGTCGCCATCGGTGTAAAATTGTACTCGGAACCATCGAACCGTGATATGCACTTTGTTTATACTATTTTTGTTATTCGTTTTTCTTTTTTTCTTTTTCAATCCCCCTCATTCTTTCTTTCTCATTCAAAAAAAAAAAGAAAACAAGTTCTTTTTGAGCGAAGGTTTGTCATTTTACTCGAGGGAAAATGTCACGTACGGTTGAACTTTGAAACATTTCGAAATTAAACGAAAAATATTCTTTAAAAAGTTATCTTTTTACTGTGTATCAACAGAAGTAATAAGTATTGGTTAGATTAATACTTTTACAAGTATGTTTATTTAAATTTTTAATTACTTTATCCGTCGTTCGTATTAAAATCAATGATATTTACATTTCATTTAATTTATTACACGTCGAAAACATTATTAAAGACATATTCGTTCGTATGATTAAAAAATTCCTCATTTGAATATTACAGAATATTATTCAATTCTAATTTTTATACCAAATTATATTATTTTTATATGAACCCATAATATTTCTATGGATAGTGTCGAGAAAATACCAGAATTTTGTGTATATTGCAGTGCAAAAAAATTACAAGATGAATATAAGTTAAGATTCATTTATTTAAAACCAATATTACTCGCTGGTGTTAGTTAAAATAAAAATGATGAAGGGGAAGAGAGAAAGAGAGAGGTAGGAAAAAGGGTTAAAAGTAGAAATAGGAAAGTAAGATAAATTGGAAAGTTTAAAGAAGGTAAAGAAACGAATAAGGAAAGAAATAGGGGAAGAAAAAAAAGAAGAAGAAGAAGAAGAAGAAGAAGAAGAAGTAATGACATCTAGCAATCTTAGGTCTCTTTATCTGAACATACCCCTTACCCCCATAAGCCTTGACTACTAGTCTTATCCTCTTTGCTTTCCTTTAACGAAGCTCTTGAGTAATGGAGACATGTCGTGACTGTGGACAATTAATGCTAGTTCGTAGGACGAGCAGCAAGTCAACGAAAAGGGTGGAGGATAGAATAGAAGGGTAGGAAAGGGAAGGGAAGAAGTGAGAAAAAGAACCAAAGAACCTTCCTTCTGTTGGAGGAAAATGAGGGAACAAGGGGTGAAGAAAGGAGTGAAGAAGTAACGGGGAAAGAAGTAAAAAAAAAATGAGACGACAGTGGTTAATCGCGATGTCGTTTTAGGATTACCATGATTACTTAAAGGTGTAACTTATTCCGTCAACGATTAGGTGTGTTAACACAACTATCTCTACGTGTACGTGTAACTCATTTTAATTTTTTCCTACATCTAATTTAAATATTCAAGAATATCTTAGATAATGTGTCATTATTTATGATTTTTATTTTAGTTTTAAATAATATTTATTCCTATGATAACTTAAGAACCCTTTCCTCACTCCGTTGATTTATGATTAAATTTTGAAGAATATCGTACGAGTAGAGATTATTTCATTTAGGTCAATCTCCTTCGTAAGTGGTGTTAGAAAATAAAATATTAAAACTTTCTTCTCAATTATTAAAGATTATTAACGTTAGAGTTAAAGAACCGATGTAAAAACTCGTAGAAAAATATTTCAATATGATTGGCAACTGTCTCTTGTTTTATTTAGAAAATAAAAAACAAACACACCAATGTGCAACGATCGTAATTACAAGTTAATCAAAATATTTAATTGTTGTTAAACATTGAAATATACAAGAGAGGTGAATAATACCACGAATGTAGAATATTTCATAGAATATTTTAAACGAATATATATTTTTAATAAAAAAAAATAGAATAGAGAGGATCATACCCTAAATACGAATGTTTTTGATCAAACAGAAATCGATCATTGATCGATTAACGAAGTACTCGTGCGCAAACGGGACGATAAGTTTGATCTGCCGAACCCTGTCTGAGTCCGAGCACGATCTGCGAGAAAATTATTGCTGCTTCTTGGTCGAGCAGCAGGAGGGTTAAACGAACGAAAGTAATAATCCGTAAATCGTTCTCCTATCCTCGGTGAAAAAGTGTTCGATGATAATTTCCTAAGGTCATCGATCTTCTTTCTCTTCTTTCACACGGGGTTGGATTTTTTTTTTCTTCTTCTTCTTCTTCTTTGAGATATTCGACTCTCTCTTTCGTACGATATCTCTTCTTCAATCCATTGGTTTCTTCTTCTTCTTCTTTTTCTAATTTTTTTTCTTTCTTTTAAAAAACGTAGTCACGTTCTCTTCTTTGCCATTCACGGAATGGGGAGAGGGGTGATAAGTGCATCGAAATATTGAGATGTGAACCACGTATTCAATATCAGACCTCTTATCAGTTAGCTTTTTAGAATACGTCTATTACTATTATTTTTTTTGGCCTTTTCTTGTGTCTTACAGTTGAAGTTTAGTCATATTTCATGGAGTGGAGGGAGGATGATTAAATCAAAGAATGATTTCTTTTCATACAGATTCATCTATCTTCTTATTTTCTTTCCAGGGAGTTTATATGGGGGAATTTATTTCCCCTGAAAATAGAAATTTGGAAAGTTTGTTAACGAATAAACATTTTTGGGTTACGTCAAAACCCTGTGTTGGGTTGTGTGAGTATTTAAAAAAGAAATAAATAAACCTGGTGTTCCAGTGAATAAAAAATAGATTTCTTTTTTTAAATTGAACGAAGATTATGTTAGATGATACTTTAAGTTTTGTAGGTGACAGGTAACATATCAAACATTTTCGATCTTTCATGGTTATTAATCGTAATTATTCTTTAATCAGATCACGTTATCGTAAAGTATCATTTGCTCGTATACGTCTAAGTAGAATAATCTCGAACTATCGGATATTAAACGTAACACATACATACACATATCTATACATTTATCGGTTTCTATGAACGTTGCAATAAATATGTTCATATTTATGCAGAGCATTAGCATGGGTGCGATTAAGCGCGTATCGTTCGTCATTGTTTATGCGCCGTTGTTACGCATGCAAATGCACTTATAGGTTAAAATAGTGTAAGAGAGAGAGAGGGAGAGAGAGAGAGAATGATCACCAGTCCTATATCCGCTGAAGGTCTACGACCTTTCCAAAAACGATGAAACTATCGATAAAGAGAACGAATGAATAGGAAAGCTTATGGTTAAAACGGTCAAGTGTATATGTGTGTGTGGTGTCGATAGTACGATATTATTAATCTGATTGAATTGTTATAAATATTTTTAAAAATTTGGTTAGTTTCGTAAAAGGGAGTTGCTCTCATAGATGTGAATGTTGGAGCTTCTACATAAACAGATATGCGCATATTTAGAAAATGATGAATTTCCTCTGGGATATTTGAACGATATGGAAATATTATTATTATGATATCGTAAGATTAAAAATTGAAAATACAGAGAGAGAGAGAGAGAGAGAGAGAGAGAGAGAGAGATAGAGTTGGTAACGATATTGTATCAATGCAGTTTCAACTTGACTGTATCTGTTTTAAGAGGATATATTGTTTAATACTTTTGAAAATGTACATTTAAATATATGGAAAATAAAATATAATATAAATATAATAAAATATAATAAATTTCTGAAACAATTCCTGTTAGATATATACAGATTCGTTTTTTTTATTTGTTCATATAGCTTAGCTTAGCATACCAACAACAACAACAACAACAACAACATCCATAGAGAGATTAGAGAAAAGACAATGGGATGTTAATAACGATTAAGTACAACCCTGGTATGGATTATCATAAATCTAAAGAGATAAGGAAAGGACGGGTAAATGAAAACGCGTTCCTTGATAACAACTAGACGTGAAGGGATAGCAAAAGGAGGAATAGGGGTTGGGGTAGGTGAAGGTAAAAAATAAAAGAACGAAATAAAAAGAAGAAAAAGAAAATGTAGGAACGTAGTCGTCAGGGAGGTGGGGTTTATCTTTTGCCATAACCACGACGAAGAAGATAACCATGGAAGAGAGGTGGATAAGAGAAGGTGGTGGTTTGTGGGTGGGTAAGAAAAAGGAATGGGGGTTGGTTCATATAGGAACGTGCTTTCGTTCATTCTCTGGCACTTCTAAAAAAGCGCCTTTATTTTCGCAAAACCGGAAATGAGAGGCGGCATACTCTGGAATATCTTAGGGACGCTTTATCTTTTCTACTTTTTACTTTCTTTCTTCTTTATTCTTCATAGTCTCCGTTGTTTTATTATTTTTTTTTCCATCCCTTCTTACGTCTTTTGCCTACTTTTTTTCTTCACCTAAGACTTTCTTTTTGTTTTTCTTTAAGAAACGTCGAGGAAGGGAAACAGAGCGGAAACGAGACGCGTGCTCGTGAAAGTTCGTGCTTTCTTAGCAACGTAGATCATTTTGATGTACCGATAAGGACCCAGTATGGTTAAAATATATATGTGTATGTATACTTTATTCTTTATCTCAAATCTTTAAATATAAATAGGTTTTTTATTTATTTTTTTTCGTAGATATGTGTGGTTTGTCCACTTAAAGAAAGATATAGGTGTCTTGAGAAAAGTTTATACAATTACATTGAAAGGAATTATTTATTATAAATTTATTTATGTACATTTTTTGCTCTATTTCATACTTGACAATCTAATCTAATCTCTGTATTCCTAATTCTATACAATCTGTGATTTCTTCTTCCATTTATAATCTTGAGAAGGAAAAATATGTATAAAGGGACTGACTATGATGTAATGGAATTTGGTATCGTTGAGCTGTGATTCATCGACGGAACATTCCCTAATAAACAAGTCAAAGAAATGAATTTCAGGCTGAGTGGAGTCGCCAAAAGAGGGTTTGGTGTTGGTTTGGTTGGTGATGGTGATGATAGTAGTAGTGGTAGTGGTAGTGGTGGATGTTCTCCTTCTTGTCGTCGTTGTCGTCTGGCGCCAGCTAAACGACCTCTTAAATCCGACCCTTCTTCGAGGATCACGATTTCCTTGGATCTTCAGAGTTTTGCCAGGCACGTGATGGAAGCTTTGTCTTTTTCTCTTCTCTATTTTTTTTTTTTATTATTCTCTTGCTTGTTCGTTTCGAGAGGATAAAAAGAATGGAATGAATGAATGAATGAATGTTGGAAGGAAGGAAAGGAAAGGAAAGGAAGAATGATCGATCGTTGACTTAAACATCCAGAATGATGGATAAAAGATATCAAGAATAATAGTAATTCATATGCATCTACAGATACATATATATTATCTTATTAATTATTAAAATATTCTTTCCTGTTTTTATTTCTCCATAATGTTATTTGGTAGTAAAGTATTTGCATTTATATTTATATTTAATCATATTAGATGTCTTAGAAAAATAGTAATTCTTATGATTCTGCATAATTTAAATAATAATAATATTATATATAAGTAAAGATAGAATATTGTTTATTAATAAATACCGTAAATCTTTATTAATAGAAGACAATATCCTATCCTATTTCCGTAGCTTAGCTGTGGTTAATTATAGTATGTCTGTCCATAGAAGGAAGACGGTGGTACATTTAGTTAGTATCTCCTCCTTCATCGATATGTATGACTCCTAATGGTTATGTTGGATATTGATTACCAATTAGCAGCATAATCAGCGGTACTCTAATTGTTAGTAAAGTCTGAACTACTCGCCCAGAAACCACCGGAACAGAGCTCGTTCGCATAATATCCGCCGTTCCTCATTAACTATCGCTTCCTTGTTACTTTACTCGCTTCGTTCGCAACGTGAATGGATTATCAAATCTAATGTTTTCATCGTATCAACCGAGAGTCCTTTTTTTTGAAAAAAACTAAATAAACTTTTGATATATTTCAATAATTCATATTTCAATAAAAATCCTAATATTTTACTACCAAATAATATTATGGAGAAATAAAGACAGGAAAGAATATTTTTAATATTTAATAATATAATAATAATAATAAATAATAATAATAATACATAGACGATATTTCTCCCGCTCATATTTATTCGTAAAATTTTTTCATTTGGTTTAGCCAGATGTTACCAAGCACGGTAATTAGATCTCTGATTTTCCTGTACCATCTTTCTTTAACTGGTTACGCTTAAAGGTTCGTAGGATACAATTTTGTCTGGATTTTCTATTTTGTGTTGGTTTCTTTTTACCTTCATACATATATATACCCGTTCGTCGTTCTCTGAACAGCACCAAAGCGTTATCGATATTCATCCGTGAATCGAGAGATCCGAATGTTTTCGTTGGCGCACGTTCACATGCATTATTCCCGAACAAAAAAGGCAACTAAACGAAACGAACGAGCGAACGTATGGACCGACAGAACGGTCGGGATGGACGGATGGGACGGACGGGACGGATGGATGGATAGAAAGAGAGACATAGAAAAAGAGAGAGAAAGGTTGAAAGAAGGGTGGTTGGGAGGGTAGGGAACGGGTTGGAAACGGGTATAGAGAGTCGGTGCAATGCAAGGAGAGGAAGGTGGTGGTGGTGGTGGTGGTGGTGGTGGTAGAGGGTAGGGGTAGGGTCGGATACAAAGAGCAGGGAATGCGTTAACGTCAACGATGCGTGCGGTGTGCGTGCGTGCTTCGCTCTGCTGTGTAAACACGAGCAGCGTATGTAAATGCGAAAGCGTTGTTCCAAGCGAAATAAAAGGATGCCTAACGACGACGACGACTGGGGGTCATAGTGTGTAGTTGTTGGGGTTGACTGAGAGGGTTGGTATAGCTGGGGGTGGTGGTCGAGGTGGTGATGGTGAAGGTGGTAGTGGTGGTGGTGGTGGCTAAAAGTCGGCTCCGTCCAACAAAATTCGAATTTTCTATGGATCTCTCTCTCTCTCTCTCTCTCTCTTTTCTACGGAACCGATCGTCCTGAAAATCAAACGTGCTTCGTGGAATCGAATCTATCCGTAAAACGAGCCGATAACTGCTCCTCGATAAGCATTTCATAAATATTCAAACGTTTGTTTCGCTATTCGAATTTGTGCTTCTATCTCTCTCTCTTTCTCTTTCTCTCTGTCTCTGTCTGTCGTTTGGTTTTGGTCTATCGAAATGGGAAACGGAAGGGAAGGTACGCGGAAGCAACTGTACGTTGAGGACAGCTACCAACGATAATGAAGACGAACGGGCAAGGACGTTCCTCTCTTGGGATGCGTTTCAACGATACTATCAGACGTTTCCAAATCCGAATGGAATACCGTCCGCGTTATCTTCAAACTATACCCAACACTACTATCCATTTCTCAATTCATACATTTCTGGTTATTTCTCTCTTTCTCGTAGAAAATAAACTTAACGATAATGTATGATCATATATTCTCTCTTTTTCCCTATTTCATATTTTATTTCCTATCATAATAAAGTTAGATCATTAATTTTATTATATTTCAAATATCACATCTCTAAACTTTCTATACCTTCCGAATTATTAGAACAACTCTCATGAACGTGTTTCGTTGAAATTGATCCAGGTCAAAGAGATATAGTTTTGTTGTTGTTTTTTGGATAGAATCGTGTTATAGTCGAAATACATTTATATGGCTTACAATATATCTCATGGGGAGGGAAAGGTGATGGAAGGAAGAGGAAGAGGTGAAGAATTTTTGACGNTAAAAAAAAGTTAGTAACATCGTCGAAGCGATAAACATGTCGCATCTAAAAGAATAACTTGCAACAACTACCAGCAGTTCATGTTACGTGACTTTTATAATCTTCTGCGTGTGAAACTGGATCGTGCGATATAGATTACATACAGGGTACAACAACACAATGGCTGTGTATCAATCACTCGAATGTGCTATTCTTCTTTCTCCCTCTCTCACCCCTCTTCATTCTTTTTATCTCAATCTCGTGTAATATTCAGCATCGTAAATGATAGGCATGGTCTTGTAATAGCTTTAACAAATGTCTATGGTTGTTGGCAATGTGCGTATCTTTCATGTTTTTTTTTTTACTTGAGTCAGTAGGTAGATAACTATGAATGTAATATTTAAAGAAAGAAAAAAACCTCTCTTGTGTGTGTGTGTGTGTGTGTGTATTTCTTGTCAGCATTAACTAAATTTAGTATCGCACGTTGTTCAATGACTCTCATCGTTGCATTAATATTTCATATTAGCATGAAAGATAATTTCTAATAATTACAGTGGCCCCGTTTGTGCATGGTTGTAAATGGGGTTGAAGGGGGGTAATAGAAAAATAAATTTCCAAAAAAGAAATTTCTCTCGTATATAAGAGGCCTTCCCTTTTCAGGAGGAGGATAGACGAATAAATTAAAAAAAAAATACATCTCTCGTGTATAAGAATATCGCCATTAGGTTGAGTATATTTAGTGGTAGTAGTAGTAGTAGTGTTAGTATTTAAAGTGGTGGTGGTATTAGAAACGTGCAGGTTGCAACAAAGCATCGGAATGAACCAATTTATCCTCTCTCTCCTCGGTGCTTTTAGCACAAGGGCGTGTATATTTTTTTTCTTCTCCATTTTTTTTTTTGCTTTTCTTCAACGAGCACTCCCTCTTAAAGGATTTTTCCTCCTTTTTTTATTTATTTCTTCCACGTTCTTCCTTTTTCTACCCCTCTTTCTTTTTTTTTTCTTCCCGTTAGTCCTTTAGCTTCGTCAGTCATCGATTTCTCGCGACTAGGCGAAGAACCAGAACCAGAAGGGCGTGCTTTGCGATGCTTCCTCTTGAACGAAACTATCCCTCGTCCTTCCTTCCTTCCTTCCTCCCTTTCTTCCTTCCTTCCTGTTGCATATTTATGGCACGACGATCGAATTGATTTAGAACCCCTCTCGTTGTGTCGTAGGAAAGGGTGGGATGGTTTGGTCAGACTCTCGTTTACTTGGTAAGATGCTTGCTATAGCACCCAGTGTGTTGTGGGAGAAAGGAAGGAGGGGAGTGCTAAAAGCCGAGTAAATAAACGCATACCCTTTTCTCCCTTTTCTCCCTTTCCTCCCTTTCCTCCCTTTCTCCTTCGTTCTTCCCATCTAACGACGCCACCACCAATCCAGAAAAGAGAATGAGAGATAGAAAGAAAGATAGCTGGAGGGTTTCACGAAGAAGAAGAAGAAGAAGAAGAAGGATGAAACCTGATTTACCTTTGACGCCCGTATTCGTTCAAGAAAGACGCAAGGAATCCTTAAGATGCGGTAAACGAGGGGGAAAAACTTAGGCTATATAATCAAAACCTATTCGATTTTGCTCGTATTTTTTTATATGCTGTTTAAAATATGACTACGATAAATTTGTCTGAAATTTTTCTGATTTTACGATAAGATTACCACACCCAATGGGTTAAACAAGAAGAAAATCCAGGAACGCGTTGATAGAAAAATCTTCCAATTTATTTCTTGGAGTATTTTGAGAACAAAACTTTGACGTATAATAGCTATTTAAAACAAAAGTGTTATGCTTTTAAGATAGAAAAAGTATAAACGGGAATAAGGGGTGTTATCGTTTTTGTAAATTGCAAGTAACTACTCATTCTACTATAGTTTGAAATTTCATCTTGATCCTTCTTGAAAGAAAGCTTTCGTTCTCTCTTTCTGTTTCCCTCTTTCACTTTTCTATTTTATTTTTCTCTTGATTTTCTCTCGCAAACACGAATAGAAAAAAAAAAGGAGGAAAGAAGGGAACAGGGTATAAGATTGTGTTTTTCCTTCTTTTCCACTACAGCTGCCATCATCGCTAACATTACTGTTCTAGTTGTACTATCGCGTACAACGCAACGAACACGACAACTCAACCCTTATCTTGAATTACTCGGCTAGAATTACAACGAGTTTACTTCTTATTGAAACGAACATCTTGGGCTGATAGCAAACCGTAGGAATTGCCTTTCGACGTTGCTGGTTTTCTCTTACTTCTCCTTGACAACACACAGACACATACATACATACACATACATGTACGTGGGAACGTCTTATCGTAGAAATCCTTGAAATTTATTTTAACTTTTTATGAAAATAAACTCTTACGTATCTTACACACACACACACACACACACACGTATATATGCTCTCGTCATTTTCTTCTAATGCACTTAAAGTATAACTTTTCAAGAAAAAACAAAGCATATGTATAAAACAATCACGATCATCCAATACGTTTGGAGGATAAAAATCAAAATAAGATTTAAAAGAAGGAAGATAGTAGGGAAAATAACTTCAGAGAAAATAAATCTTTCGATTCTCTTAGCTCGATAGATTCCGAAGCATGCGAATGGGATTTACGCGGAGTTTTAAATCGAAAAGCGATGTTATCTGGGGATAGGGTGAAGGTACACCTGAATTACAGGGGAGGGAATAAAGAAAAGAAGAAGGAAAGAGAGAGAGAGAATTGTAGTTTCTTTGGCATTGGTGGACGTTAAAAAGGCATGATCGATACGATCAATCAAATCGACGTGAAAAAGATCGTCGAGAGAGCTCTGTGCGAGTCAATCGATGAAAGGAAAAAAAACATTTCAACGAAAAAAGAAAATGACACCAGACTAAAATAAGAAAAAAAGCTACGTCATTTTCTAGTCAACATTAAAAAACATTAAAAAACATGCATTAGATTGATGTTTAATTACAGATAAGGAAGGTAAATTAGTCAGATGAATGAGTTGCTGAATGAAATTGAACGTCAGTGAAAGGTGATTTTCTTTGCTTCTGCATATGCCGACGACGAAGGAACGAACGAACGCGTCTGACACGTATTCATAGCTTCCAATTAATTATAATGGCAATTAAAGGAGCTTGAACGAACCTAAACCACGTGGGATCATTATTCCTAGTTAAAGCGATAATTAGGGGAAAAGAGATGAAAACGTTCTTCATGGTAGTTCTACTACTACGACAGGAGGTTTATAGAAGAGTCTTATTCGATTAACGAGAACACTATTAGGATTATTTTCCTATAAATTCGTATTAATCATTTTTCGTATAAATCATTAAAGGTGGATTCTACTACTACTATTACTACTGTCTACTGATTAAAGATACATTTATTATTAAATTAAATATATTGTGTCATCCAAACCATGGATTTTCTAAATAATTTGTTTCGCAGTAGTAAAACTAAATCACGAGCACAATTTTCGGTGATCCATAGAATAAAATATCAATAAAATGATATAAGAAGTAAACCATTGAATGAGACTATTACTTCGCGTGATATAAAATACAAACAATTATTAAATTATAATATATGAAAGAATAATTAATCGGTAATAATTATTATATTTCATTCTTGAATGACTGACACGACGAAACACTAATCCCTTCGTGCATTAAAGTAATTGTATAACTGATAAATTATTATTGTTAATTAGAGTTCTAGAATCGTTCATTTTCTGTCAATGGTAAAGTCGACAACGTTCAAGAGTTTACGTTTACGGAAGAATAATATTGTCACGTTTATTTTCATTTCTGTGTTTTTGAATTTTCTTAGATAAGGTAAATGGAAGAGACAGAGACAGAGATGGTGGATAAAATTTAAGATACGAACTTGTGAATTCTACGAGAAGATAGGACGATTAACTAACTCAACGAACCGTAAATGCAATTGCATTTCTTCTCATCTTCCATTCTCTCTCCTTCTCTTTATTTCTTAAACGAAGACCACGAAGAAGATAAATGTCATAGAATCGAACCACGAAATCCAAACGTTTCTCTCCCTCTTTCTTTCTCTTTACTCAATTATCTCGTTTCTTAGTTTCTTAAGCAAAAACACACGGTTGCACTTTACCTCTCGTCCAAGATTTAATTTAACAACGGACAAAGAAGTAACAGGGACTAGCATCTAAGCCTCCCAGAAAAAAGGGGAAAATCTAGGCTGAGGGGGACAAGAGGAGGAAGGAGAAAAGTTCGAAGAATGGGGGACAACGTAATAAAGTTGATATGGTTTCTCTATGGAGGACAGATTGGAAAGTAACTCAACTTCGACCGATCGGAGAAAAAAGGATCGAATGGTGCGAAAAAGATAAGAACGAAAGAAAGAAAGGTACTGAAGGTAGAAAAAGATTGGTAAGAACGGAGGAAACAATGTGGGGTGAGTGAACTGAAAAGATAGATAAAGATAGATAAAGATAGATAAAGATAGATAAAGAAAGATAAAGAAAGATAGAAAGAGAAAGAGAAAATAGAAAGGTGGAAAAAGGTACGCGAACAAATTGAAGCTGCTGTAAGTGGACGGCCAATTCAAGGTTTCTTGTTGTGAAAATAAGATCTTGGAAAATTATTGGATAACGACTGTAGTAATGCTTTATGTTTTCCTTTTTCTCCATTTCTCTTTCTCTTTTCATTCATCGTTTGTAACAAACGTTTTTGCCAACTCGATCGATAAGTAAATCCTGTATACTTGCAACACTTAAGCTCGATCACTTTCTACTCGATTCCTTTTCTCTTTTCTTCTTTCTTTCTAGGTTTCTTTTATTTTTTTTCTTCCAACTTCTTCTTCTCCTCCACCTCCTCCTCCCTTGCAGACTTTCTAGGTGAATTTCTTTTCTGCTTGTTTTCTTTTTGTTTTGTTTTTCCTATTACAAACTCTGACAGAACTCTTACATCGAAGAGATGTTTCCATCATCCTGGTTTTTATCAAGTAACATGATTTCGATAGACTAGGAGAACAAATTAACCGTGTTGGAGTAGATTTTAAGCGTATATGAGTAAGAAAGGTGGTTTTCCTTTGTGTCTTTCCATTTGAAAATGTCGAAAAAGTCGATAGCAGGGAAATTCGGTGAATAACTTCGTCTGAATGTTTCCTAGTAATACGTGTACTACCATATACATGAATATAGTATCTTTCTATGTATATATATGTGTGTTTGTGTGTTTGTGTGTTTGTGTGTGTGTGTATATATACTTAGAAGTAAATTCGATAGATTCGAGGAAATTGAATTTAAAAGAAATTACGGGCGTTACCTATCCGTAATCGGTTTTACTTCACTTTCGAGAAAGTTATCGAATCGAAAGAAGATTCGATAGTTGGAAGAAACGAGAGAAGCGTTAAACTACGTATATGGTAAATAAAAGAGAGACAGATAGAAAGAGAGAAAGAGAGAGATAAATGAGAAGGAATTTTTGCTTCGACGATTTAAAAGGTTAAAATCACATTTACTGCAAGCTGCATTAAATGCTGCAAACTACAATCTCACATTTTCAAACAATACTCTCAACGAACAACGATACAAAAAGAGTACAAATAATATATTTAATTATATTTGTTAATAATAATTATATCAAAAAAGGAACAACTCAGTTGATAATTATTTTGCCTTTCGATTAAAACTTTAATAACGAATGAACAAATGTGCATATCACGTGCGATACTTTTATGAATACAAAAAAAATAGTAGTTGAATGGAAAAATTTTTTTTTAAGTGATAAAATTTGATATTAAATCAAGACTTATAGAAAATATATATATTTAAGCATCGGAATTTGATTGACCATAGAATTATACTAAAGAGATACATTTTCGTATAATTAATTTCGAATCGGTCACTTTGTAATATGGTCCCTACCCTTCACTCCCCTGTTTGGATTTTCCGTTCCATCGGGAAAATTATTAAACGTTGAATACCAGTCTCTCTCTCTCTCTCTCTCGTATATTTTCACGTCATATATGAACCATGTACGCGTTATATAAACATTATCACATAGCATGTTCATACAGGGTTCGTGGAAGATTAACAAATATTAAAGAGCCCGTTGGGATTACTGAAGCTTTTTGACTAAATGAGTTAACGGTCCATGCGAAGGGAATATAAATCGTTAATCGATAAATACATGCACGCACATATCACGAATTCCCTCCTTCCCTCTCCCAGGTACACGTTTATATTTTTTTATTTCAAAAAGAAAAAGACAAGACAGAAATAATACGCGTATCTACGAATATGGAACGAAGTTTCATTGGAAGTTAGTTAAGTAACTAGTCAAAGGACTGATTAAAGAAATGAGAGTAACAGAAATGGGACAAACGTATCATTAAATTAAAATCGGATTTAACTCTGACTACAAAAGGATTCGCAAATAAAACAATTCGGTTAGGATAAAAACCGGCGTTAATGTCAGGGTTTCCCATTCTTTACTGGACACATTGTGAATCTTGTAAGAATGTATTTTTGAATGAAATAATAATCTGCTTTCATTCCTTAAAAAAATGTAGTACTTTGTTTTAGAGGATTTTTATTCGTTTGGTTCTTTTAAGTGTTTCTAACAAATGATACACGACTTTACGAATAACTTAAACAGTTTTTTCCCTCAGTCGCAGTAGACTTCTGGATTCAAGAGTTGAGAAATTCTGGAGGGTTTAGATAAAACCAACCGTACGGGGGCTATGTGTATATGTATGTATATATGTTATATAATAATTTTGGTCGAGTGAAAGAAAATAAAGACGATGTAACGAGGCAGACGTCCCGCAGAGTAGTAGAAACACCGAAAAGCCCCGAGACTCTTGCACGATTCCATTGCGTATACAAACTTGCGTTATATTTCGGGTTGCTGGCTCGGTTAAACTCATAGTTCTTCTACATGGCGCACACCAGGATACCCCTAACGAAGCAAACGTTATACCCAGTCTGTAATTTCGGAAAACCCAGCTTGCAGTAGTATCCTGCGTACTTAATACGTACTACTACTACTACTAGCCCTTCGTGCGACACAACGCGATTACAAACGTATTAAATTTCGTTACTCTCCCTCTCTTTCTCTTTATTTTCCTTTCTCTTCCTCGTTTATAGTTCTCTACTAAAAATAATTTACATCTCATAGATGCAATACGACCTTCTCGTAGTACTAGCAACAGCATACACACATACACACACGCATACACTCGCATTGCGCAGGCGTCTAACACCAATTTATTTTAACATGGAAATATGTAGTATGAACAATGGTAAAATCTTAATTATGCGAGATAGTTTTGAGAACGTTGGGTAAAACTTTTAGAGATGGAAATTCTCTATGGTAGGATTTCTCAAGCCTTTCCTCCCCATGCAAAACTCGAACACATTTGTTTAAGCAATACACTACACCCTACACCATGATATTATTCTCATATGTTTTATATTTAAAGAAATTTTTTCAAATCGTTCATATTCTGTTATACTTGGGATAAAATATTCCTATGAAATGTATCGGAACATTGTTTTACAAGTTAATTAAATTATAGCAAAAAAAGAATTGCATATTTTAAATTGGAAAAAATACACACAAGAGAGTTTTTATTTATCAAAAAATATATTAAATTACAACGTCGATCATTAGTTTATTCTGTTTCACAGAAAGGAAATCTAATAACTGTGAAAACGTAGAAAATATTTATACGTTTGATGTTATCAGAAACCATCCGGGAATATTCAAACAAACGAGACAATCAATTACAACACGCAAATGGATTTACGGAATTTCAATGAAAACACAATATCGACATTTCACAGTTAGATAATGTTTCTATAGTTGGGACTATTACATTTTCTACTTGACGAATCAATTTACTTTTTCTTTACAAGAAATGTTATATATACTTTGTAAAATAAAATAACAGGTAATTATAAAAGTAGAGTACCTTTTATAATTTATTTTATATAATATATTAAATATTATATATCGATGTTTATGAGATAGCATAGTTTCCTACGTTAAAATCGATCTTCGTGTCTCGAATAGGAAGTTGGAGAGTTAGTTTGTACTTTATCGAGAACGGAAAATCGAAGTCGGCCACCTGTGGAGTTGGTTTTGTGCTTAAAGTTACTTACTTCTGTTAGGCTCATTGCAATACAAAGTACAAGCTATGTGTATTCGCCAAATGGCTTTTTGCTAGTTGCAGGAGGCACGTTTCTAGGACGATTATATTCGCATTATATCTTTGAGGGAGAAAGAGAGAGAGAGATAAAGAGAGGGAGAGAATTAGCATATCGTTATTAGAGTACTGTTATAAAGATACCTACATATGCAGTATTATGTATCTACCTTTCTATATACGACTGATCATTTTATTCTACCAACTACTAAATCATCTATGTTTTAAATTCGTAATTTCATAAAGAATTGTTTTAATGAGCAATTTTGCATTACCAACTAATACAATATTTTGTTAAGATTAAAAAGATCAATTCAGTAATTACTGGTTGACCCAGATAAGGATTTACGGATTTAGGGTAAAAAGAGAGGTATCTTCTATCTTCAAGGATTCGATAGACATTACAATTGATTAGTTTGATCCTTTTCCCATAGGATAGAAATAGGTTGTATCTCTCTCTTTCTAAGGGAGGCTGTAAGCTCCTTACGGGACACGAGCGTATTCGTTGAAAGAACAACTTTTCGTAAATTTGTCTAGCTTGGTAATCCCGGGACTCGGCGTAAACCGCATCCTGAAGAGGTTTATCACACCGAAGTGGGATTTTCGTGAGGATTAATACGATTTCGTGGTAATTGGAAGCACGAGCGTGGTACCCACCACCACCATCACCACCACCATCACCAACGGGTTGCGTCGGTTCGTCGAAATTACGCGCTGTGACTGTGAGCCCAGTTTGTAAAAGGAGTGAGAGAGGTAGAGATAGACAGACAGAAGGCTGACCTGCGTGCATGCATGCATGCATGAGAAAGAGAGAGAGAGAAAGGGAGGAAAGGGGAGTGGAAACGTTAAGCCGAAGGTGGGTCCCAGCTTTCGGCGTGTTACATACAAATAGTATCGCAGTTTCGCGTTAATTATCAGACAGGATAAATTGTACTAGGAGAATGGAAGTTCGTTCAACGTTAGCTTTAGATAATGTCGTTCAGTATTATGAACAATGAACAACGAATGAAGTATTTAATTAAAGATTTAAAGAATAAGTATACGAGAGAGATAATTGAAGAGTGTGTTTCAGTTTTATTTCAACTCTTTGGATTATTTTTACGAGCTACACTCGCGATGACAATTTTAAACCAGAATTTTGAATACCACGAGTCAGGTTCGTTGTTTAGGCATAGAATTTTTCGAGTTGCAGTGTAGTTAATATTATTATTATTATATCATAATGAGACAGAGATAATACTACTTGTTTTACTTGTATACTAACTCTTGATTCAACCTATACAAATGTTTTTTTTATTTTTTTTATATAGTCATTTATTTTCCATTCTATAAAATTCAAGAGAACATGAACACAAATGAAATGACATAAAACACACGGTACAAGTTCTTGTAACTTATTTTTCTGTCACAGTATATGGTTACTATATATTGAAGAAATATATTTTCAAATTGGTTAGAGACTATTCGTTTATATCTTGAAAACAAATTAAAATACTTTCTTCAATGTCATCGTAAAAATCTATTTTACAAAGAAGAACACGTTTAATCAAGGCGAACGCAACTGATAGAAACTTTGATGTTCCTTCTTCTTCTTCTTCTTCTTCTTATTCTCCACCTTCTCTTCCTTGAACGTTTTACGTAGCGACAGGTAATTTGCAAGAAATCGAAGATCCTGCGAGATTAACTCGACCCTGATATCACCCAAGTTTCTTTTGTGTCGTTCATTATCTTTCCTATTTACACTCCACAACTTACTCTTTCTCTCTCCCAGGTTCTTCGTCGAGAGAATCCCTTTGCCTCTCATTTTTTCTTCTTCTTCTTCTTCTTCTTCTTCTCTCTCTTTCTTTATTCCTCTGAAGGAAATAATAATTTTCGTTAGAAGTTTGAGATTATGGGAAAGAGTCGCGCTTTTCGCAACTTTTAAATAAAATGGAAAAAAATAGAAACTTTGACGCGAAACTGAAATTCGAATAGGAGATTCTTTTATAAAATCAAATAGAAAACTTTTCTTTACGTATTTTTACCAATATATTTTCTTACAATATTTATTATATATCATATATTTATTTATTTATTAAATATATATTTTAAGTTTGAAATAAACAGAGAAAGAAAAAAATCTTTGATCGTTGAATACTTCAAAAAAAGAAAAATCAAACTTAAAGGGAAGATACGGTGTTATGCGTTAGGGTTCTAAACCGAAAAATGAAAGAGGAAGTTTCTTTCGATCAGAAATATAAATCTCTTCTTAGGTGAACCATCAAACGCATTTGGTGTTCTACAAGGGGAAAGAAGAAGAAGAAGAAGAAGAAGAAGAGTAGAGGGAAGATATGAAAGGGAATGTTGAATCGCTGATCGAGAATTTTTGTTCGGGTATACGACTACGATGCTACCCCAGGAAGAGAGGGAAAAACAAATTGCGATTTGAATGTCAGAAGAGTAGTCTCGTGATTCTTCATTGTATGAATTCCTGACCCCTTAGTTCAGTCAGTGGTGGGTCTGAACGACTTGAATTTATGGGGCACATGTGAAGAACTGAAAGGGAGGAGAAAGAGAGGAACAAGGGGGTTAGAGGAGGGTGCTAGATATCGTAGGGACGTAAATTACGATACGGGGGATGATTTCTCTAACGTACGATTAAAATAATTGTATACCTCGTAGTATAGTGTTAGGGGTTAAGTAAGTAGTACACTACCCATCTTTTCCTTCCACCAATATTCACGATGGGAAGAAGAGTATACGATCATCAGTTATATGCGAATGCTCGAACGAATAATCTCGTTAAAAGATAACAAAAGCGTTTGATTAAATGAAATTAAATATTATTGTATTTATAGAATAGTACAAATTCGTGCAACATTTAAATTCATACTCGTATCAATTATTATTATTGATTGAACCTTAATCGATTATTTTTCGTAGCTTGTTATTCTCGTAAGTAAAATAATCTCTTCTAGAAACAAATGTCGATATTATTCAATTGAATAACCAATATTGAGATATACTTGTGACAGATATGGGTTTAAGAAAAATGATCTAATTTATAGTAGTAACGTGTTATAGGCAACTTTCCTCCCTCTAGGGGGTATAAGAACATTAGAAAAATCTCTATTTGCTGATGCACCCTCGTGTCTTTGGACTGTATCACGAAACTAGGGTTTTGCTTTCTTTTTTTTTTTTTGTTTCTTCGTCGAAATGGAAAAGTATCCTCGTAAAAATTGGAAAAACAGTATCCGAGGGTGTGTCGTAGTAGGAATCTTTCCAATTTCGTAGATCTACGTACCACGTGTATCTCTATCAACTATAAAATAAGAATGATTTCGTGCACCGTAAGCACCACCACTACCACCACCAATAATTCTTGTTTTGATTTTCTACGAAGGGATTGGACACGTGTCGGTGACGTTATCTTGGATTGCTAGGGTTCCTTCAGGAGATAAAACACTGGAAAAACATTATTTATTAACTTCTTCTTCTTTTTTTCTTTCCTGGATATAATAAAAAAGGGGATGAGATAAGATTTGATAGAAAGTAAAGGAGGGTAGATAAGGTTGTATATTATTTTCTCTTCAAAGAATGAGATCAATTTCTTAGTTTCCAGGTAGGTAAGTACATTAAAAATTCGTTTAGGTTTATTTTCTAAAGTTTGGACAAAAGAAAAATAAAAAAATAAAAGAGAGAGAGAGAGAGAGAGAGAGAGAGATAGGTTGGTTCTGCTTAACTAAAATCGATTCAAAGTTCGTTCGAGTTTCATCGAGTCGTGACAAAGTGTAGCGAACGAGTAGCTCGAGCAGAATAATTTCGGCGTACCCGTTCGTAACGGCGTTAACACAAAAGGGCTGGCTTGGGCTTGCCCGGGCACGCGGTTATTCTCTCTTTTCATCGGTGGTTGAAGAAAGGGAGGAAGGGAAGGAGTGAGCAAGGAAGCAAGGAAGCAAGCAAGTGGGTGGATAGGTGGATGGTTTGGCCGAGAAAAGGGGGATTCTGTCGCGAACACTGCTCTCGATTTCCATTCGAGGGAAATCGGACGGAAGGTCACACGGCGAGTGTTAAATTAGCCGTGTGGAATGAAGCAGGATGGAGAAGTGGAGGAAAAGGAAAAGGAAAAGGAAAAGGAAGATGGAAAACTAGGAAATTTCGTCCTGGTAGTTGTAGTCGAAGTCTATGAGAGAAGACTCTACAAACGGAAGTAGAAATTTCTAATCGACTAGAGTCTGGTAATAAAAAGTAAAAAGAAAGGAAAAGTAACAGGAATGAAGTGGAGGAAGAGCAGGAAGGGGGGTTGAAAGAACAGAAGAAGGAAAATACTTCCAAGAAGGCTGATCATTTCTGCTTATGCTTGAATTCAGAATCGGTTGTTCCACCTCTCTTTCTTTCTATCTTTGTGATAGAAGAGTGAAAAAAAATGGGAAAGAAAGAGAGAAGAGAAAAGAGAAGAGAAAAGAGAATCGTCGAGAGAATCGGTTTCCTTGGAAAGCGAGGGTTTTCCGTAATTTCCCGAGGGTAAAGCAGGAGAAACGTGCCAGTGTCGTCCTCCGTCCTAGTAGTCCTCTTCTACTTCCTTTTATTTTTTTTTGTCCTTTTCCTATTTCGCGTAGTATGCCTCGTAGACGAGCTCGCTAATCTTTACACTCCTTCCCCCACCCTTTTCAGCCCTTTTACCGATAAGTATGTCCAACACTAGAAAGAAATAGATACTTGTAACATAAAAGGAATCGTAAAACTATTTCTACATGAGATTGCTCCTAGAAATGTGTTCTAATCGATAAAAAAGTAATCCTTATTTTATAAATTTCTTTCTAACGTTTCTTAATATGGGTCTCGGATATATTTGGCATCTGTTTGATCATTTTTGTGTACGAGTGACAGATACCATCTGGTATTGATGTGATTTATTGTTTTAGAATATACCACAGACTATTTATTTTTATTATATTAATATATTATTTTATTTTGTTTATTTTATTAATTATAATAAACATTTTTCAAAATACGTAAACTGTAATTGTATTCTATCGTGTTATTTATATAATTAATTACTAATTATATATATAAAATTCTTATTAGAATAATAAATTGTAATCTAAATAAAAGTGTTGTTATTTAATATTAAAAATAATATACGAAACTTGTTAGAAGAAGAAAGATTTGTTTTATTAATATAAGACACAGTTGGGGGTAGTGTCATGACAGACTGAGGGTTTGTACCCAAAAGGGTTAATACCCGTCTCTCAAGCAGGAAATTTCTATTCTCCAAAGTGTCCCCCGTTGATATGATTTTTATGAGTTTGCCAAGGAAAAAAAAAGAAAGAAATAAAATGAAACGATGCTAGTGTCCTCGTAGTACGCGAACGGGGTGAAGGTAGAGGTGGGTAGGAGGCTTTAAGCAGAGGAGAAATCTCTCGAGTTTGTCCAATTCGGAGGAAAGAAAATTCCTTAGGGAAGGTACGGAAAGAATGGAAGAAAACGGAAGAGAGAGAGAGGACATCTAATCCATTCCATTTGCAGCGGAGGCTTTTCCCTTTCCCTTTCCCTTTCCTTTCCTTCCTTCCTTCCTTCCTTCCTTCATTCTTCCCCCCATACTCCTCCACAACAGTTAGAAATGCAGTTACCTTTTTCTAATTTCTTTATCTCTTTCTTTCTTATTGGTTTCTATTCATCTTGCGATGCTTGAGAAGAATCAAGCCTCTGAAGGGATTCGGAGGTTTATCTTACGTGGTCCTGTATCTTTTAGCGAACCTGAAAACAATTTACGTCAGCTTCAACTGGCCCAGAAACCATTTCAACGATTTCACGGATTCACGACTCTTTCGTTTATTTTTCTTTTTCACAGATCGAATAAAGAAATTTAAGAACGTGTAAACGTGTACAGAATATCCAAAAAAGTCATTGGATTAACCAAAATTTTTATTTTACAAACCACGAAGAGATTCCTAGTTAAAAATTGTATTTTATTAGAAGGAAATTACAAGGGTAATGCGTTTATGGTGTTTATATGTGAACGTGTTACATGTTTAATTGATAATTATAAAAATAGAATATTTAGGTGTCTTTTAATCGTGTATCTCATTGATCGTAACTCAGGGATGCAACTACAAATGCAATCAATACAAATGCAATTCGATTGCATGTTTGAGTTTCATTCTATTTGAATTTTATTTTTTCCTAGTAAGCTCCTACGATTCATGATTTTTGGAAAACCTTCTCTACACACACATATATGTGTGAGTAAGTGTGTGAAGTATAATATGCAATAGTCGAATTATTCGTGCGAGTTCTATAGGATTTCGAACAAACCAAATTCTTCTTACTCTCATTCTCCAATAATCCGCTTTAAGGGGGATCATCCTCTGACGTTTTTTAACGATATTTTTCTTCGCTCGTTAGATCGTTAGGGATTATCGTTAAAGCACACGATCGTTCTCTGTCTTTTGGATATTCTTCTCTTCCCTTCACATTTATCTTTTTTTTTTTATTGGATCCCCTTCTATTTGTCATAGTTTCTTGTTCCTTTTTGTAATACCTTATTGAGCCAACGTTCAGTAATATTTTAATCAAAGTATTTTAATAAGAGAATATACAATTGTTACATATTTTATACATATTTAACATTTTTGTATTATTCTCAAACATCGTATATATCCGACATCTATCTGATAATCCGAGTAGACGAACGTCAGATATATCAGACATCCACTAAATGACCAGTCTAGAAGAATCATCGAATATACTGGACCTGAACACCGTGTTAGATGAATCCTATCATTGTAAGAAAATTTATTCAATATTCTATTATTTAAATAGAAAGTTACTTTGATTTCAATATAATATCATTGAAGAATTTCAAATCTTTTAAGCATATATTGAAATAATGAATTTCTTAGAGGGAAGGAAACGAATTTGGAGTTTGATTCGAGGTGACATAGTCTTGAAGGAAAGTTTCCTTGTTTCGTCACGCTACTGACTTCAGTAAAGAGAAAGAGAAATACGTACACACCGAGAAAGAAAGAAACAAAGAAAGAAAGAGGGGAGGATGTGGAGGAGAGGAGGAACCACGGGAGGTGACTTTCATGAAAGAGAGTAGCATTTGGAAGCGAGCTTAGTGTCGAGGTTAGAGCATTGGAAACTGTGCTTCGCACTTGGTGCAACGCTTTAAGTAACGCGCGGCTGCTGTTACGGGCATAAAGCGTTTCCACGGCAAAGTACACCAAGTGCGGAGTACTATCGTAATGGAATCTATGGAAACGTCGTAGCAGTACAAACAACAAGAGACTCACTCCCACCCTTCTTCTTCTTCTTCTTCTTCCTGCTTACAGCATCCTCTTTTGAGTGGAAAGTTCTCTTTTCCTTGGGATTCCAAAGACCTGATTTTCCTCGCTATTTCTCTTCTCTCTTCCCTTCTTTTCTGTATTTTTACTTTTTATTTCTATTAAATTTCCTTAATAAAGGATATCATCTAAACTAGAATTTGTAGGAATCGTTTTGACGAATATTTTTCTTTCACGTTGACAAAACTTTGATTTTCAATGAACTACCACGTGCATTTTATTTTGTTTTGTCAAATGATTTGAATACAAATTTCGACATTTCTTTTTGCAACCAACCTAATAGTATCAGGAGAACATGATATGACAGGAGGTATCACGATTTCACGTGCCATCTCATCGGTCATCCTATGATCCTGTTACAAATCCAATTTTTCAGGATACATTTTTGGTTTGTCCATAAAATGAATTTTGTACCAGGAGAATGTCTTACGTTGCTGTTTGTTAACACTCTCACACATTTTAATGTTTCTTTTTAATGTGTTAAATAATAAAAGAAATATATTTGATCATCAGAGAGTACGTTAATTCAAATAATCGTAATGATTTGTTACATTAACGAAAGATCGAATTAGAAAGCGTCTTATCCTGGTTAAACTATTACCCTTTATCCTTCGTAACGTACGTATATAACACTACTATAGATCCTTATAGAAGAATTTAATTAATCCGGATGATCGGCCGAGTCACTGCGAACGATTTCAAGGAAACTTTGTAAACTGTTAGAGCATAGAATCTCTGGTCCTAAAGGAGATTAAAACGGACGGTTCAATGAAATCTCCTCGAGTGCTTCTCGTCGCGTTAAGTTCGCGTAAACTTAAATGTTACTTTGGCTAAAATTTCATATTGCTACTACTATGATAAAAATCATTTTTCCTGACGTGTTGTAAGAACATAGAAATGTTACAATGATAAATGTAAAGAAGAAAACGATAAGTATAACAAAATAATTATATTAAAACTTAATCAAATTTTATTCCTAGATCTAAACTTCCTAGATCTTTTATTCCTAGAATCTTTTTAGTCTGCGTACTAAATTAACGTTTTCCAGTTAATTTATATTTTTTTTTTGGTTAAGTGGTTGGGATGGTTCAACTAGACTGATGTTGTAGCGTTCGTTGAAGTTTGCAATTTCTTCAAAAATAAATTCTTAAAAAGAAAGATAAAAGAGAGAGAGAGAGAAAAGGAAAGGAATGAAGTAGAGGTAAGGGGATAAATTAGAGTGGAAGTATTTTTCTCGTAGAAACGCCATACCAAAACTCCGTAGGCGGTTTTCGATGAAAGAGCTCGGCCTATTAGGAACGCCATTTCCGGGGGTCTGATTAATTCACGGTAAAGGAGGAAATGCAAAGCTAGCATACGGGAGAGAATTGCACGTAGAAAGAGAGTGAGAGAGTCAAATTCGACGACTCGATTTCCTTCAGATTAATGTCTGAACCCTCCTTCTATTCCTTAACGAACCCCCTTAAAGGGCTTGGGATTACATTAATTAATCGCGAGGCGTACAATGCGAATCCTTGATTCGGTGCATCCAACGAAATTACATCTACCGAGTGCAACGATTTATAATCCAAAGATCGAGTAAAAAGAATCATCGATCTTTGTTCCCAACTCACCGTGAGATTGTTTAATTTGATTATTCTTTCAACATTTAAAACGAGTCGTTTGAATTATCCACCTTAGATGCACTTTCGATTAAATATAAATGCCATTGTTTTTATATTATTCATCATTTATTTATTTATATTTATTCACACAGGGGAATAGCAGTGTTTCGTCGCATGGGTAAACTCAGGAATTAAAATTTAATAATTAAATAAATCGTTGTATTTTAATATCACACTAAATATAGTTTTACTAGTCCTTTTATATGAACCCCCATTAAAAATAGTATCACACGTGACTTAATCTTACTACTTTGAAAAAAAACTAATCCTTCAAATCGTGGCTAGACGACGAATATTATTTCATAGAATGTTATATTTATTTTGATAAATAAATCAATATATGGGGGATCGTAGTTTTTAAATAACAGTTTTGAAAATGGTACATCTATCCTTAGGTGTTATACCAAAACAGACAGGAAATAAGTAAGGGTAGATAAACAGCTAGGAAAGAGGAAGAACGTATGTATTTATTTCCTGGAGAAAAATAAGATAGATCTTTCAACTGGATAGGGTAGACCCATTTACGGATTTATTTTACCTTAGGAGTTTATATATCGATCTTATCTTTCGAAGCAGCAGTACCACCATCACCACCACCATCACCACCACTGACATTCCTGCCGATTGCTTGGCTGCTTTTCTCTAGGTTCTCTTCTTAATGGCGTAAAGTGCGATAGAAATGGCTCTCTATACGTCTAGCTTTAGTCCTTCCTTCCCTTAATTCTCGTTCAACAACAAAATTAAACGAAATAACGTGTATTTAAGTCATTCGATTATTTGTTCCTCCTTTTATTTTTATTTTTTTTTCATTGACAGGATTCAAATAATTGCTATTTTCATTTATATTATTTTATTAGTGTCATCTAATGGAGAAAATTCCACACGTTGAAGTTATTGAATTTGTTTCTATTATTTATTATCTCATTGATAATTCTTTGGATTTTATTTTAATTTGTTTAAATCGTGTTACAAAGAAAAGTAACTTTTAAAGCGCATTTTATTTTTGTTGTTTCTTTTATTTTAGTTAACGTTTTGATAAAACAATAGGTTTTCTTTTTATTGAAATATAAAGGATCTACAAAAGGTTGTGAAATCTTTCATGTTTGAATTCTCCAGTTGGAACTCGGTCTACGTCATTTCCTGCACTATGAGCAATGCCGACATTTGGAACATATCCAAGGGTAGTCGTCGACCCGAGGGACACACACTGGATCACTCTCGAGAGCGAGAAACTTTGTCTTTTTATTCTTTTTATCTGGACTCAAGCAGCACTTAACTCAGACAGATAATTCATGATAGATATTCATATGGTGCACGTTGGCTCGGTGCCTTTCTTTTTTCTCTCTCTCTCTACCTTTCTTTCACTCAATTCCATTCCATTCATGTGTGGTTTTTCATTTTAATCACAAATTCGATAAAACCCATTTCGCGGATCGTGATTCTTAAGATATTCGTAGGAACTTCCATTGGTAGAAAGAGAAACAATAATAATGCAAATTTTAAACACCATTGGATTTTAATTCCAATCTGTCATTAAACCACGAGTCACCTAAAAATACAATAAACATTGCATGTGTGTTTATGTTTTTAAATAATTTGAAAATTACTATTTAAATAACTGTATAAAGCATATTACATTTAGATGTAAAATGCAATGCATTAACAACAACAATAACGTTCGATAAAATAATAATATTTGAAGAATTGTCAACACATTAAAATAAATTTAAAACTTTGATAGTACTTTTGAAAAAGGTGGAAATAAAAAGGTCACCAGATGAAAAATGATTACTACCCCATCGATAAATGTAAGTTGGGAACATTACAATCTTGGTTCTTCGACTGATCTTACGATCCAGAAAGTTTTACGATCCAATATAAGATCATAAAAAGGAAATTTAAGTAAGTCTCTTCTATGACATATTTTTCACCATCTTTGAATATAGGAAAAATATAGAAAATTATAGGGAATTGTAGGAAAAATATGAACAGATGGAAGATGATCATGGATAGAATAGAAAAAGAAGTAATAAAAATACTAATTTCATCTACTCGAGTAGGTATCTTTGGGTGCAACCGAAAAGAAATATAATGCTTTGGATATCTTGTCTTTTGCACTGAACATACCTCCCCTTTTTCTTAAGAAAAAGAATATACGTGCGTTGATTTTTAATTCACAATTTTGTTCTACCGTCTTTTATCTCGTATATATTCAAAGAATTTAAAAAAAAAGATCCATCGTAATTTTAATAGTAAACCTTTGATTCGTATTCCCTTCAGAATCAAATATTCCCTTTTTTATACAAATTATTACGTTAAACGAAAAAAAGATCAAGAAATATAAAAAGGTAGTCTATTTAATTTATTTAACTATTTAAATTTAATAGATCGTCAAGGTTCTCCATGAAATTCATTTATTCCAATCACAATTCGATGAGATTATTTTAAACAACTTTTAAAATTGTATTACAAATTTATGTTTGATTCGATTAATTCAATTAATTCGCGATTTGCATAGATGAAATTATCAGCACCGAAAAAAGTATTTTTATTTACGTATTCCTTTGATAAATAAATAAATATGTTATTTAAATTTGTTGAATGTTACATCCAATTGACATGTACCATCCTCAAATTTTTAATTACTACTTTTATTTGATAATATTAATACACGATTTAACTCCGCCTACATGATCGTTGGGTTAATGAATAATGATCATGTTGCCGGTCCTAAGCCCGGATAAAGGAGGAAGGTTGTTAGGGTAGGTTAGCATCCTACCTAACATAAAAAAAAAAAAAATAGAAAAATGCTCAGAGAACCAAAAACTCGTCTGTCTTCAAATGAAAGAAATTGTAGGGGTGAAATAACGAAGAAAGAAAAACCAAATAAAATCAACGAACTTGTTTGAAGATGAACGTGTGTATGTGTGTGGATGTATGTGTGTGGATGTATGTGTGTGGATGTATGTGTGTGTGTGTGGGGTAGGAAGAGAGAGAGAGAGAGAGATGCAAAATCGGCGAGGTCATTCTGGCGCATATGTTATCGGTCGTTGGATTTATCGATGATATATGAACATTGTTGGCTCGTGAGTTTCGCGTAACCCCCATAGGCTATTTCTGTTGGGACGGTTGTTAGGTGGACATGCTCGTAGGTAGATACGACACACATAGTCAGTCTCTCCAACCTTTAACAAAGGCAACACTGAATCCCCGGAAGGGATTTATAATGCACGAATATAAATAACATGATCGACGGGTGAGAAACAAACGGAAGTTAACGAGATGGATGATAAATCCCCATTGGAACTTGGAATACCTATTTCTACCTCTACCTATGGTGGTTATACACGTTCTATATATTTTTTTTCTTCTTCTATTTTTCAATCCTTCATAGATCCATCTCTAATAATAAATTAATAATTATTCATCTTCCAATACAAAATTGGTTAAAGAAAATCATCGAGTTTTATTCTTAAGACTCGATTCAAAGTTGAATCATTCTTAAGATGTTAAGAAGATAGTATTTTTTATTATATTTTTAATAATTAAACAAGAAAATATTTTATATTCAACCATGAAGAAAATATATTCGAAGGTACTTTTTCTCTTTTTTACGACAAGGATCTGAGAGTTTCGATAAAATATTCTTTATGAATTACTATCCTTTCATAAATCCTCCCGTCGGTTGAAAATATGCCAATAAATTTATAATAATAATAATAATAATAATAATAATAATATTAAAGCTTTTTATCTTGCACCAAATTCTAACGCGGTTTTCTCGTTTAAAAATGAACTTTAAACGGGAGTAGTTTGAAAATGGCAAGTTTAACGTTTAATGGTCTCAATATTATCTTTTTTTTTATTTTTTCCTTCCTTCCTTCCTCTTCCCCTTGGTTTCTTTACAATTGAAAACTTCTTTCATCTACCCTCTCTCTACCTTTCCTATTTTTATTTTTTACTTTTCCTTTCTCCTTGTTCCTTTTTTTCTTCTCTTTCTCTCTCTCTCTTTCATTCTTCGGTCACAATATCAGGTTAAATCGCAACGAAAGCTCATCGATCGAACCACAACGAACAGCTTCTTCTTCTTCCATCGAGAAAGCTGAATTGCGATCAATCTTTCTGACGTATCCGTTATCGACGATAGGAACGTTCAATACCGTTTTTAAAGGAACGAGGATAGGTCGGGAACAGGGGAAGAGGAGGAGAGAAAGAGCTGGGTAAGAACGGGATGAGAAAGTAGAAGGGGTGATAGATTCATTCGTTAGAAGAAAAAATTCACGTCCAAGATCCAATGTCTCGCTAACGTTAATAGGAAGATAAAGGATTGCATTTTTTGAGATTATACTTCGTTTAAAGGTGTATTAGGAAAGAAAAATGATGAGTAGACAAAGGTTCATAAATTATTTACATATTAAAAAATTGCTGACTATAATCACCTGTTTGACAGACTGTTTGAGTTTCGATAAAAAAAAGGTTACCAATTGTACAGTTGATATCACGTTGATTTTATTTTTTATTTTATTTGTTTATTCCCTTTTCCATATCTGTTGGATGTGTTATATTTCATAGATAAAATAATAGTTCTTAAACGAGGACGAAACGTGGAGTCATTTTTAATTGGATTTATTATTGAAAAACAAAACTGAAGAAAGGTAGTATAAGAAAGAAGAAAGAAGAAGAAGAAGCGATTGAAAGTTTGCGTGGAGTTGGCTAAACGTGCATGGCACGACTGGTATCTGGATTAAAATTGATTCTAAAAGCTTTATCGGATAAGGAGCTTGGCGAGTGAGAACTAGAGAGGAAAAGTGAGGGGTGGAAGGAGTTAGAAAAGGATAGAGAGAGGGAGAAACGTTGTAGACTGGGGTTGAAAGGACGAAAGCGAGCAATGAGGTGAGGTTACAGAAGGGTTGGGAAGTAAATTTACATTCTCGGTGTGCCGTTTTAATTCGAGCCTCACGTGCCTCGGGGCATCGACTGGTCTCGCGAGAAGTGAGTTAGTGAGTTAGTGAGAGCAAGAGAGAGAGAAGAGAAAGAGAGAGAGAGAGGAGAGAGAAAGCACAAGCAGCTTTGCCAGCCGCATAGACGTAATTTCGAGGCAATATTTGCGGAATAGGGTTGTCGGAGCCATGAAGGCAGTTACGCGCGACCTCGGTACGCGAACTGGGTTACCTAGGACACGATTGTGACGTCACTATGCGGCAACCTAGTTAACCGGGCTCAGCCTCGACTTGGCGAGGGGTTTACGATATAGGAGAAGGGTGGTTCGCAAACTACCCTTATATACTTGACAATGCGGTAAACTGCAAGTATGTTTTCGGTTCTCTTTCTGTGAGACTGTTTCTCTCACGTCAAGGACAAGGATATAACCTGTTTAGTTGTTTCCTTGGTATTCACCTGTCACCTGTCTACACATTCAAACCTATTCTGATGCAACCCTGACTTAAATCTTTCTTCTGTCTTGAATTTTCCATCACTACCATCACCACTATCGTTGTTTCTTATGCGCATAGAAATTTATATGCGAGGAGGTACTTGAAAATGTTGTTCCACGTCTACAAGGTTTCGTCAGGGTTGCATCAGAGTTGCATCAGAGTTGCAATACACGTTGCAAAGTTTATGAATCAAAGCTAAAATATTTGTTTTTTTCTTGGATTCAGTTATTTTTTGATAAGAATAAAAGTATATTCTTTGGTGGTTGTGTTGGGATTAAAGAACATATATAAAGGTCCAAATATTTCGGTGTCAAATCAGAATTAGTAAGCTAATATATTCCATAGTAGTGGTCCTCTGCTGCTTGTGGTATGTATATTTTGTATATCCAACAGGGATTTACTTTCATACGTTATCAACTTTAATCTTCTAAATCTAACACCCAGGGGCGAAACGTATTTACATTTTATCAATATTATATGAGCTTCTCTCGTTGCAACGACGAAACAAAAGGCAAAAAAAAAATAAAATAAATATCTTACCAACTTTGATAGGATACAACATAAATCATTCCACGTTGTTCTGTTGTAGTCATAGTTTTCATAGATATTTATGACACTTCTTTACACCTTTTTTGTTTTCAATATTTTCCGATTTTTTTCTTTCTTCTTCTTTTTCTTCTTCTCCTCCCTTTGGTTCTTATCTAAAGGAGAAGAAGTTTTCTCGAAGAAAGATTTCTTACTGCTCTTAAGGGTGAGCTGAGGGAGGAAAAGGGAGGTAGAATATGTATTTTCTAACGTATTTCTCTGAAAATTCGCCAAGAGCAATGCCAAAAGTCCAACTGTCGAGAGAGATATGTAAAGCAACGTGCATTTTGAAGGTTGTCGTCGTACGCGAACATGATTCGCGCCTCGAGAATTCTTTCTCACCTACCTAAACTCTCCCTTCCCCTTCGTTCCCTTCTTTATAACCCCCAACTTTCAAGCCTCAACCCGACAATAACTTTCTGACATGTAAAAAGGAACATTTTTTACCTTACCGACAACTACTCGTAGCTTTTAAAGCAAAGTTCAACGTGCTGGGCTTGCTTTTAAAGGGTACGATGCTTTTGACCTATATATGAATAGTAGAATATATATGTATATATGTATGTGTGTATATACACGTATGTACGGTTGAATGTATACGACATCCATTCGAAGGAAGGAAATTCTCTGGAAATATAGAAAATTTAAATATCCAATCGTACGTGTAACGTATGTCTAATATAATATAGTAATCCGTAAAATATGAAAAATTATTATAACATATGAAAGAAAAAATAAGATATATTTATTCCAACCATCTTTCTTTACCCTATTCTTTATGGAAATCTTATAATAAATTTATATAGGATTTATTTATGATTAATAAATGTTACATAAAGGTATCCATGTATTTATTTTACTAAGATGTTTCCTTACTTTTCTTTATCGTACTATTCCAAATAATTTATTTAGTATTTATAGTAGTATATGGTAGTATATTATATTATTATTATTATATATAGCAAAGAAATGATTTAATGATAATAATATTCTCATATACGATTTCTCGATAAAGAAGGAACAAATCTAACCGTGATAGTTCTTTTTTTTTAATACGACTGAAGAGAGAAATTCAAGGAAAGAGAGAAAGAGATGAGGAGAAGAGAGAAGAGAAGAGTTTTTACCTTATTGAAGTTCGAACGAATCGACTTTTCGACGGTTTCTCGAGGATCGAATAAAATACCCTCAAGTGCAACAAGAAGCATATTTTCCTGGTGGTTGTGGTGGTGGTAGTTTTAAAATAAGGAAAAAGTAAAAAAAATGCAAGCACCGATTAGATTTACCGAGTCTAGAGTTTCTCTCAAATCAGGTGTTTTTTTTCTTTCTTTTTTTGCAATATACCTCTGAGGTATATCCTAATTAAATTCACGTTTGTACCATGGCAAATGCACAAGGGGATCGATTATATATTTTTTTGTATTTTTAATATTTATGAACATTTTCTCCTTCGATTAATGATTAAAAAGAATTTCTTTTTCTTATTCTAATTAAAATGTTATTCCAGTTAAAACTATTTAGTGTATTCTCATTGTAAAATGAAGAATAATTTTGATACAACTTTACTCTTTCCTGATTTATACTGTTTATCTGACATGTTGTTTGACTGTTAATGAAAATTGCACATTGTTTTTTGTTTTGGGTTTCGTATATTGTAGAAAAAAAAATCAGGAACGATATTGAGTTGTCAGATTACGCTAAGCATAATTCTTGACCTTTCAAAATTTTGTCAAACAGGTCGAAGCAACTTTGAGACCAAAATCATTCTAATTCGACTGGACTATATTATTAGGTTTTATGAATGATTTATTGTAGATGATCAAAAAGGAGTCTTCATCGTACTTTTGGAAGAACACTTTATGCGATAAAGGGCTTACCCGAGATAGGGGGTAGGGAGTGAAGGTTTGGGAGAAAAGAAGTAAAAAAGGGAAACGCATTGAAAATTTGGAAACCTTCCGGGCAGATAAATCGGACAGATCGGATCGATCGGATCGAGTGGGATAGTAGATCGGATAGACCGGATCGATCGTAGTAGAATAAGCGTACCGATCCAATCACGTAATACGCATCTAACGGCACACACTGTCCCAAAGGCTAATCCCTTTTAGAAACACATCGGCTTACTGAGTCGATCGTTTGCCGATCGATTCATTTTTCCGCGGATTTATTCGTGCGCGTGAAAAAGATCCGACGAAAGCGACTTGTGGCTCAAAAGTGTGAAAGAGGAAAACTACCAGAGAGAAATAGAGAGAAAAAGAAACTCTGTTAATCGATTTCATCGAGAATGAGTTTTCCTACATTTTTTACACTTTCCAAATTCGTGCAATCGAAAGGGCAAATTGCATTCGATGAAAGAACATTTTCACCTCGACGTAATCACCCCAAACAGAAACTTTTCTCTCTCTCTCTTTTCTATTTTTTTATTTTATTTTTTTATTAGCGAACGGATACGTGAAAAAATATATATTCTTCCACGATTATATTATTTTTCCAGCAAATAAATTCTAAGTAAAGAATTTGTATTTTGAATTAGATTATAACGAAATAGATTTTGTTCCCTAAATAAAAATCAAAATAACTCACGTACAACCTGTCATGTATAAATGGATCAACCAGAACGTAATAGTAGTGGTAGTAGTAGTTGGATATATACCTGTAACAGAAACAAAAAAATATATCATTGTACCATTAATATCATTCGAATATATATATATAAATGTATATATGAAGTATGATCGATAAAAGGATATATCTTTCAAAATTAGTAGGAACGAGACGTTCGATGAGAATTTATCGAGTCCATTCCCTAACAGTGAACCTCGAAAGCAACACGATGACGCGTTATGTATTTCGTAGTAACGTTGGTCCGTGTAACACATATACATTATGTTCATAATAGAACCCCTTACCTTTCCCATAACGCGGAGAGAGACGCTATGAAATAGTGATTCGAGCTTGAAACCACCACCCACCTACCACCACCAAATATTCTACAGTCGTTGCCATAACTCAAATATTCTAACGTATGTATGTATTATATTATTCATGTGTGTAACATTCATTTCTGTTTAACTCAAATAATACTTTAATATTCTACTCATTATAATAACGATTTTTTTTATAAAAACGTAAACGTGAATTTATTCCAGACAAAAAGAAATTAAATTTATTCCAGATCTTACATGTTACTTATGTTTCTTCTTATCGTTAAAAGTTACTACACATACACATACATACATATTTTATTTTTATATATTATACAGAATAATATAAATCTGATGTGTGGGACAAAAGAGTATAAAAATATTAAACATATCACAGATAAATGATTATAATAATTAATATATTTCTATGCAAAAGATATTTCACAGACCCAAACACGTTGATAATAAATTACACTGTCATAAGTGTGGTATAATAAAATAACATTTAACTATATGACGTTACATTGTTCTACCAATATTGTTAAATAATAATAATAATAATCATAATAATAATAATTTTTTCTATTATAAAAATTAAAACATTTCCGACAGTTGTTATTGAACAATTACTCGTCGAGGGAAGGAGGAGTGGATGGAGAGGTGGTGTAGAAAGAGATGGGTGCATAAACGCAATTTGTTACAAACGTTGGTTAGATGAGAGAAACCGAGAGAAATAGAAATAGAAAGAGAAAAAGAGATAGTTTGAGATAGTGAGAGTGATGCACGTATGTGTATGCATATATGTATGCATATATGTATGCATATATGTATGCATATATGCATGTGTATACGCAAAAGGCAGGCTGGAAAGCTGGTTGGTTGGCAGGCAGGCAGTCAGGCAGACAGGTCGAAATGAGAGCTCTAACGAGAGTTACGGCAGGAACACATATAATTAAGGTAGCTGCGATGGATCGTGGCAGAACGGTTACAATACGCGTCGTCGTGCCGACCATACCCGTTTAATGTCTCCTCGTCCAGGGTAATGCGTCTATGTATTCATAATGTATACACATGTACAGGATGGGAAACGTGTATGAACTGATCTACATGCATGTGTGTGTATGTTATACACGTGTGTCATCAAGTGAGTCACGTAACTTGCTTCACAAGTCGATATGTAGTACGATAATTAATGCTGATGTTCGATATTATTATATATTCCTGCATATATATGCATGAGTGTGTGTGTGTGTGTTGAGAAATGTTTAATTAGAGATATATATATGTTTATTCATATGAATTACATATATTGATAATAATTTATTACAACATATATGCGTGGGAAGGACTATTGAAATGTGCATACGTATTGCATATCGACTATTGGTAAAATAAAAAAAATACAAATATATATATTGAATAAAAAATATAAAGAATATTCATATGGAAAAACAACTCTCATTCCTGTCATAAAATAAATAATAGCATTATTTTTAATACGTTCATCTACTTCTTACTACCACACATAAATGTTTAATCTTGAAGAAAATAGACAGGTATTTAGAGACCTTGTTAACCGAGACTCGAGGGTTAAGGATAATATATACTTGGAATATTTGTTGAAAAAATAGTTAAATGAGCCTGTAATACTGACACAATATGAACAATAAGAAGAGAATGACTAGTCATAAAACTTATTTTCTGTTACTCGAGGGGGTAGGCTTGGTAACACGTTGAAGAGAATAGAGAGATGATGAGGAAGTGGTGATGGTGATGGTGGTGGTGGAGTAAAAGTAGGAGGAGGGGATTGAGATGGCAAAGCAGACAGGAAAGTATAAAACGAGTCACTTTGCAGGGAGAAAAAGGAAGGGGGTGCAACGTGCTATCTACGTTAGTCAATGGAAAAAGTTGTAACTAGTTGACGGAGTTCGGGAAAGCTTTAAATGAGCCGTTCCCAAAGGGGGTAGAGGGTCCGGACGAATCTCTCTTTTCGTCGTAACTTTACTCGCTTTTCTCTTTGTTTTCGACTCTTTCCTTTACTCACCCCTCTCTCTTGTTTTCGTGGACGACGACGACGACGACGACAAGGACTACTATCAACAGCGTCACTTGTTCGCGAGAGTCGTAAATTGCTTTTCTTTCATGTGTGGAGTTTATATTTACTGAACGTTACGTTACCTTAATTTGATGTGCACTTGCAAATCGATAAAAAAAAAAATGCAGTATTGTATATTATTAAAATGTTTTATATTTCGTATTTGTACGAGTATAATTAATATTCTATTCGATATACGTGGCAAACATATAGACAAACATTCATTTATATATATATAATTTATTTAATACATTATTAACATATTAATATATATATACATAGAGAGAATTATTTTTAAATAAATTCCATATATTTACAGATACAAGGACTTTAAATGTTTAAATAAAATATCTTAAATTTTATATTATTTGTTAATAAAATTTACAAGAAAAGAATTTCAGATACATATAAAAATTATTTTAAAATGAAATAAATAAAAATCAATCATTAGAAATAAAATACAGCTGTTCAACAGTAGGTCACTGGGAAGAAAAGTAGGTCAACGATATAACAGTAGGTCACTGGGAAGAAAAGTAGGTCAACGATACAACAGTAGGTCAGCTGTCCAAGACCATATGAGATAAGCATTGGTTACGTTCGTATATCTCTCGGAGAATTCTAGGAAATTCGTTAAATATGAAATACAAAGAAAAATATTCCTTAATTATCGGCTTAGACGAGCGTTCAATGTTTTGTTTACGTTCGGTACTCTCCGTCACTCCTCGGCCGGTGTCGACAACTCGAACGTTGTCAATTCGTCGTTAGATTTGTAATTGACCTTCGTGTATGTTCGACACTTATCGATTATGTTCGTAACTATTTTTCGTAATAATCGATAGTCTTCGTCGAGCTTCGGAAGGTGTAACAACGATATTAAGTATATGTCATTTATTTCGCGTCACGTCTGTGTGTATTCTTCCTATACAAGTGAAGTGCATATGTAACCAAGTGTGTGTAGTGCTTATATGGATACCTGCAGTTATGGATATGGATATCCAACATTGGATACACGGACAAAGTTCATCTGATGTGAGTTGACCATAATTTGGAATCATTTTTGACATTCGATCGCACATAGCAGGTTTGGTATTAAAAATACATCAATAATTTTCGATAAAAAAATCTAATAGGTATTCGTAACATTGTAGAATTTTTTTAATCGGACACTATATGATACGTGTACATAATTTACATAAATAATTTTCGTTGCTATACATAGAACTGAAAGTATTTTAAAATATAATCTCGTGTGTTAGATTTATTTCACAATAATAGGCAATCAAGTACATCTCGACAAGTAACTGCTTTCTTCTTTTATTTACTTTTTTAAACACTCGAGTATTTGTTTTTATTTTTCATATACAACGCGTCCTCGGTTTGCTGGCTAGACACACACACACACATCCAAGCATTCTTAGTTCCTAGTCTTATATTAGACTCACGTATTTTTTTAATTTATTCACTCTCTCTTTCTAACACCTATTCTCCTTTCTGTTTTCTAGAAAAAAAAAACAATTCCTATTCCTTTATCGTTAGATTAACATTACTATTTCGAAAGTTAGAGAACTGGTGAATGAAATGCTGCAGTAAATGTTTCTTTCTCTTTTTTCTTTTTTTCAAACTCAACGTGATGATAACGAGGAAAGGCGTTTCGAAATTTATTCATAGTCCAGAATGTCGTCCTAGCTCGCTTTTACGATTAGCCATATTGCATCTCTTTCTCTCTCTCTCTTTTTCTCTTTTTCTCTTTTTCATTCTTTATTTTTTACGTCAATGTCCTCGAGGGGTTAGAGTATAATAAACGGGTAGTCCCTCGTGTTCTGACGGTGAACTCACTTCTTTTTCTTTCTCTCTTTCTCTCTTTTTTACTCGAATATGTCCCAGTCTCGCGCTTCGCCAAATGAGAAGGAATTATGAATGAACGATGCCTTATTCTTAGTAATCTATTTTTACGTTTCAAAGACTGTAGAAAATGTTTTCCAAGGATAGTCAGAAAATATCTCGACTTAACGTAGAATTTGTTCTTTCTGTTCCTGTACATAGAATATAATACGTATTATATTTTCTTCTCTAGCTTGTCGTACTTTTTATATTCTTATTCCTGAATGAATAATATAAACCTTTTAGATTGTAAAATAATCTTTAAAACACGATCATATATTGCGATTTTTTATAGCATCCTCTTGTGAGGTATATTGAATATTTATTAATTTATACCACCTATGAATATATTGCCAAGGTTTTTTTCTTCTTCTTCTTTAGCAACGTGGTTTAATATTAATAAAAAAGAAAAAATAGAAAGAAACTAATATTCTCTAATACAGTTTACACACGATCAAACAAACATATATCGTAGCTAACAATTTTATAAATTTGAATTTAAAGAAAACAAAAAATAAATATATTAAACGTATTAGCTCGTGAAACATGTTTATGCGTTTTAAATACGATAATAAATCCGATAAAATTTGTTTGTAGATAGAGAATTAATATTAATAATTATAATTATCGCGATTCTTTAATTGCATTTTGTAGTATATTGAATATTTATTAATTTATATCATCCATGAATATATATCCAAGCTTTTTCTTCTTTACCAACGTGTTATAATATTTCAAAAAAAAAAAAAACTAATATTCCGTAATACAGCTTACATACGATTAAACATACACATACGTACCACCTCTCTTTCGCGTAGCTAACGATTTTATAAATTTGAATTTAACCAAAAAAAAAAAATATATATATATATATATTAAATGCATTAGCCAGTGAAACGTATCTAGCGTTTTTAATACGATAATTAAGCCGATATAAATTAACATCTATAATTATAATCATAATATTTATAATAGTGATAATAAATGCAAAGAAGTTAGGTATTATTATTACAATAATAATAATAATAATTATCGTTTATGGGCATTGGCGATGGGAGGGGGGATCGTGGAAGATATGAAATACAAAAAAGCAGGATAAAAAGTAAGCCCCTCGCGATTAACGTGTTTTTAAAAAGCGAGAACACCGGGCGTGTATAAATTGTTCATTAAATTTCTCATGTGTTAACCCCCGGATAGAAACTGCTTGTGGCAACGTTAGCGAACTAACACACACACATACACACATATACCTCTGTGCAAAAAGAAATAACGGCCTGACAAACGTTAAATCAATTACACTTACACTGCTAGGTGCGAAAACTCCTGGCAGTAGCTAGCCAGCCCCTCCATTCCGCTGGTTCAAAGTTTATTTTACAAGTTAAAATCCAGTTAAGTCGATGAAGTTAGCCCAAGTACATTCCTTTGAGTTAAATCCTACTACCCCAGGTTTTTCCTACTATCGTTCTATGCCTAAAGTTGTACCACTAGGCGTACATGCTTTAATTGATTTAAATTACACATCTCTCGGAGATCTAAATTTACTCGAATTTATTCTAACATCTTGTCATAGATATTTTCTTCCATCGTATGTATTTATTTTAAAGACGAGTAAACGTTTCTAATTTGTATTCATCAATTTATTGTAACTCGGTCAATGAACAAGAAATTTATTTGGTGTACAGTAAAGATTATTTTATGATCGTACGAATACATTTACATACCTTGTTCTCGTGTATTTGAATAATCTAGAAAAATAATCTTGAAAAAGTACGATGGTGGTAGAATAAGAATAAGAATAAGGAGAAGAAGGAGGAGAAGTCTAGTTTGGAATTTTACGAGGCATCAAGGCGTAACTTATTCCCAACGTAAAAGGATCGACCGTTTCGAATTAAGTTCGGTAGAAGCGAGTAGGGTATACACCATGGAGCGACAATGATGAAGCCCACGGCTTAAACAAACGGCCAAGCAATTATGAATTCTCTCTTTTGCCGTGAAACTTGGGTATTCGCGAATGAGAACGGGTTTGCCAGGAGAACAGAGTATAGCAGAGTAGTACGGTACCCTTTTCTCAGGGTTTCTCCCTTCCACTTTTCTCTCTCCTTCTCTTTCTCTCTTTCTCTCACTCTTTCACTCACTTTCTATCCGGTTAACTTTAGCCCCTAACATGAAAGTAGGTAGATGTATATAACTATCCCCTGCGCTTGGTCCCCTACCAACTATAGTTCCTTGACAACGCAAAAGCGAAAAGACTATCCTCTACCAACGAATAGCTAATTAACGTGAAGAGAAATTTGCATCGGAGAACAAGAAGTCCTTTTTCGTCATAGCTGCTACGACAAATTGCTCTCTACGCATTTTACTTTTTCTTTTTATTATACTTAAACTTATATTTTCTATTTGCATTCCTCCTTTATTTATTGGGTCAGTTAGCTTTTTGACATTTCTTTTTTTCCATCACCATCATCATCGTTTAGAATAATTTTATTTAATGTGGTTTTATATATAAGATAATTATATTTATTGATTATAATTTGATCAAGTAGATGATATCGATAATTAATCAGTTAAGTTATTAATAGTGACTGTAATTGTGAATCACGTCAACAGATTAATATCTTTATTAGAATGATTTAATAATAGAGAAAGAGAGAAAGAAAGAGAGAGTTAGGTAAGAATTTAATCAATTATAATTGATAGGATTTCGATCTATTATTTAAATTGATTTTTCCTAGTCAGTTTCATCGGATTTATTTCTACAAAGAAATTGTCTCTTATCTTACAAGAAATGTTAGAATGTAATAAGAAGAAAAAAATAAAATATATCTCTCGTGTATTTCTTTCGTGACGTATTATTTTCTTATGCAAACCTTCCTAGCTTTATTAAAAAAAAAAAAAAAGAAGTATATTCTTTAACACGTAGTAGATTTTATCGAAGAGAGAGGTTGTTGACGTTTAGAGTGTGTAGGCTAGTTTTAAAAATTATTTTTAGATTTATTTAACAACTATAAATATATTATATTCTAACACTCGTGCTATTTTTAAAACACTTCTAACACTTCTAACACTTCTAACACATTACATTTATAAACCAAGGACGTTTAGATAGAAGACACTAATATCCAAAAGAAATTTGCTTATAAAGTGAAGAATAGAAAATGTGAAGAAGAATTCGTAATAGGGTAAGAAGGTTGAAAATTAGGTATGCGTTTGATAGTAGAGATAGATTATATGGTAGATTATGCTAGTAGGTAATAGCTATCGGATTTAAAAAGGAACAAACACAAATGAGAATCCTTTGGTACGAGTATTCTGCATTCAGATAGCTGTTTACCCACGGTAATGCACCTCTCACGGATCCTCTTTCAAACAGACAACGACTTGTTGTTGTCATCGTCATACCTAAATCGATTTGGCTCGATTACTACTACCACGTGTGTCTCAGATTTCTTCGTTTTATTCTTAATGACAAGTATGATATGAAAAGGAAGATGATTGGCGTACAAACGAGTTATCGATCGGTCTTTTTTATTTTCATTGATTCGTTTAGTATTGTTAGCTCAAGTTAGAATTAAAAAAGAAAAGTCATTTTCAGAGAGATATTTCAATTAATTTTCAATTCATTCTTTTATAGATTTTCAATCTAAATCTGTCATTTATTAGAAGTAAGGGAAGGTGTTTATTATGGTGTTAGTTAAATTTTTTACGAAACCACATCGAAGCTTTAGGGTTCTAAAATTGTTTATTAGAAATACAAATAAATTTCCGCTGTTTTTTCATATTTAATTGATTTACGATATAAAAATTGCTTACTCCTAATGTTTCGATCTTTTCTATTATGTTCTTTGTCAGTGTAAACCGTTCTTCTATAAAAATTGCACGTAAATTAATATTTCAAGCTTACGTTGTCGAAAGATGTCCAAATCTTACAATAATACGACATTTTACAATAAAATAAATTTAATTATAATTTAATGTCAATTTTAATTGAATCCGTGGAAACTTATTTGTACATTCGATATATTTGATCAACGAATTTATCTTTATTAGAAATCTCTAACCAGGATTTCTATACGAGAAAGTTTTTTAAATGAAAGATAAACACGGGGGTAGAGGTTCACGTGTATTATTGGTACGATTTAAAATTACGTTATATCGGAAGAGAAAGAAAAAAAGAAGGAGATACAGAGAGAGAGAGAGAGAAGGAAAAAAAGAGAAAATAGAGATCGAAGGTTGAATGGGGTCATGAGTAAAGGAACGGATGGATCGGTCATGCTCCTCTAATGAGAACAATTAGAACGAATTGCCCGTAATTGATGGTTTTCTCGTCTTTTAGCTCCGTGCTTCGATGCCTTGCTATTACTGACTTTAACAGACAGAAAGAGAATGAGAAAAAAAAGAAAGAAAGGAGGCAAAGAGTGAGAGAGTAAGAGAGAGAGAGTAAGAGAGAGAGAGAGTAAGGAAGAAAGGCTTACCTATTTTTCCCCCTAGAAAATTCTTCAACTATCCTCGATAACAGAAATATCGTCGATGTAACGTCGAAACAATAGCTTTCACGCGAACCGTGTTATAAGAGTGGGTGGGTGGATGGATGGATGGATGGATAGATAGGTTGGTACAATGAAAGAAAGAAAGGAATAAAGGAAAGAAAATTGGAAGTTTCGAAAACGTGAGAGTCGTCAATGAAGGTCGACGACCCGTCAAAACGACTTATCGCCTTTTTCCATGGCTATCGATTTATCTCCGTAGAGGCTTTTATTGCATCTCTCGCGGCTCGTAAATCAGAAATACTCTTGGCATTTTCTCTCTCTCTCTTTCTCTTTCTCTTTGTCTTTGTCTTGCTTTCTTTCTCTCTGTGGAGGTGTGTATATATTTTTTTCTTCTTCTTTGTCTCTCTTGGTCTGGTCTGGTTTGGTCTGGTCTTGGTTTCTCTGTTCCGAGTTCGATACAGAGAAAGAAAATGCTTTTGGTCACGTCGGATCGGTATAACTACTAAAGACAGCCGTGAACAATACGTATCCGTACCGTTAATAACGTTTATTAAACTTTTGTCGAACGTTAAGGTGAAACTTTTGAAATTTCTTCTCTCTCTGTTAAATATATCTTCACTTTTATATAATACTATATCATATTTTTCTCCTTTTAATATCGTGTTTTCATTAATTGAATAAAAATAGTAGTCAGGCGTCTGGTTATTGATCTAATTTATTTTTATGTTTGTTATTATATGCATTTAACTCTTTCGTTTTGAGAGTATCATGGAATGTGCACAGTTAGTGTGATTCAAATTGATTAATATTCCAGACGAAATGTATATTTAAAAATATCTAATATATTTTATCTTTATTACTATTTCATTATTATAATTTATTGTTTATATTGTATATATTGTAGAATATATTTTGAGACAAACAAACCAACAAACAAAAAGATAAATAAGATTATTTCAACGATTAAAGTGGTTATACTTTAACGAAAGATCTTCGAGTAATTGTAAGTAGTCTTCTAACGAGAACGTACTTAATTGTAATCCAAGTAGTCATGCTTTGTGGGATTGCCTTAGAGAGAAAGAGGGACGAATCTTTGTTGTAAGAGAATTAAATCGGAAGAAGGAGAAAGACCGAAAGAGAAGTGGGTGGAAGGGTAAGGACAGAGAAGAGATTAGGCGATGCTGGGACCATTAGTCGAATGAATGGAAACTTGACTTTCTTTATTTCTCTTACAATCTTTTCTTTCTCTCTCTCTCTCTCTCTCTCTCTCTCCCTCTCTCTCTTTCTTTCTCTATCAGACCCCCCAACAACGTGAATTACCTCCTCGGAGGGAACAAGGGGGAAACAACTCAGTGCCCGATGACCCCCATAGACCTCTCTGACTCACTTCGCGGATGAGAGAAATTAGTTCAGCTTAAATCGTCCGTTATAAAATGTCTCTCCACTGACGTGTGTTGGTTTCTTTTTTTTTTTTTATTAGATGAACCTTTTTGCAAGCATCGAAAAGTATTTTTTGTTAATAATTTATCTTTTCTTTTACTGTCACGTCGAATTCACTTCCTTTGCTCAGGATGCAAGATTTCATGGAAATGAATATTTTATTTGTCGGTCTTCCAATAATAATTTTTAATTGTTCAATGATGCATTTTTAATTTCAAAGTATACTCTAATTAACGATAATTTATTAAATGCACAAATTGCAAATTTTCATTCATCTTTTTACAATTTAAATAGTTCAAACCAATGACCAGACTTATAATAGATATGGAAGATATAAATTCTTTAACACACAACCTTTTTCTTCTTATTCTGGTGCTTTTATCAAACGACAAACAAGCAAGAAGAATAAGAAGAAGAAGAACGAGGTAGAGAAAGATATTTACCGGATGCGGACGTTGAGGATTGCGTGGGGTCAGATAGCGTGAGGAAAAGTCAAGCGGGTTAGAGAAAATCCTAGTACTTTGGATTATCTTCAATCCTTATGACTCTTAGTTTTCATCGTGGAATTCGCCAACGTTAGGAGAGAGTTCATTTAAGATATACCGAATAAATAAAATAATCACTGTCTTGCGAAAAAGAGAAATGGTGGTAAAGGGCAGGTGGGAGGAGATTTATATTCGTTCGATGTAGAAAATAAATATTTGTATTTAATGAGAAATCGTTAATAAATATTATACTTTGACGTTTTATACAAACACGAAAATAACGATTAAACGTTTATCAAACATTTTTCTTTTAGTTCAATAAATAAATATAATTTATTTCCTTTTATTATTATTATTATTATAGGCAAAAAAAAGATATGAATAATATTCATTCGTATAGGACCAATTTGAAAATATATTTCTACTTTATAAAGTTAAAATAAATCGATCAGGATTGCATCACGGTTTTATTAGGATTATTGATAAATGATATACATGCAAGTGTGGTATCTGTAGTTTGTAGAAATACCTATACTACTTTATAATTTTATATTCAAATCATTTTCTAGGTCCTTTCATATTACAGAATGTAAATATACTTGTAACATTAGACCAATGATTATTTTTTATTCAAACACAATTATTGTTTCAAACTACCAAGATAATCGTCAAAATAATCTGGGTTTCTTATACCTCCGAATCAAATATATATTCTTCTTTTTTAAACATACTTTTAACTTTTTTAATTATTTAAATATTTCTATTTAGCAACGAAACTTTAAATCAGTCAAAAATTGACTTATTTCGGTAATCGAGTATTCAAAGAGTCACAATATTTTTCACGAAAGTTAATAAAAAAATATTGAAAGATATAAGACAAACGATAGATCGATCCGATATCGATACGTCATGTCTGCTTAAAGTCCTCGTATGTTTTTTGTTTTATTTTTTTAATAAAAATGAAATGAAATGAAATGAAATGAAACGAAATGTGACTGGGGTGGTAGTCGAGTAAACGTTTTTCCCATATACTGAAATACCTATCGTGTATACTTTTCAACAGTTACATGTAGGTATATATATATACAATACACACACACACACACACATACACACACATATATATAAGGAGATATCGCTATGTAATCCAGTAAGAGCCGCTTTGAGTTAATTTTATGCGAGCCGAGATGTGCGAGAATCCAACGTAACGTCCGAGCATGAATAATTCAAGGTGTAACGAATTTGTTGCTACGTTTTCCTTTACGTACGAATAAATTTAATATCTTTCTCCTTCTTCTTCTTCTCTCTTTCTCTTTATTTATCTATCTATCTATCTCTCTCTTACTCTCTTTCTATTACTCTGTTTCTCTATTCAAGAGTCAGATCGCATACCATACGTTCGTGTTTTTAGTTCACTAATTTATTGTATGCAATACATCTGCACAGATTTATCTACCTGTGTTTTTGTAGAAGAAAATGTTTAAACTTCAACTATAGATATTTCGAGTATGTATATAAACTGACTTTAAGTAGCTTTTTTCTTCTTCTAATTTTTGTTAATCCTTCCTTTCTTTTCAATCACTTTTTCTCCGTTTCAAATATCGAAAGATTGAAAGAAATAATTTGGAAAATAATAAAAATCGTACACATGCGAATGTAAAATTGTTGTATAAAGGTAAAAATATGAAATTATTATTTGAGATAATTAGTTCATACATGCGATTAGGCGTCTAGAGGTTTAGCTCTCGTTTACCCGATTGAATCGGAAAGAAGGTAGCAAAATGAAATCTCGGATTTATTTCTGAATGGTTTGAATTTTCGTTCAATCGGGTGTATAAACGAACATATGTATATATGTATATACATACGCGTATATAGTACATAAAATATCAACTCGTAGACGGGAAACGAACGTTTCGAGAGAACTACGAAGGATGAGTGGGACTACTCTGCATAAAGCTTACTTTTGGTTATACATATATACAATATACATATACATATACGTATCATATACACGCACAACTCACTCGGTAATATATATATAATATATAAATGTAATAGTAGAAACGTATAGTTCATTTTCCTGAGTGCGTTCGAGCATATGTTGGAAGAAATGGTAAGAGATACGAGATACTCGAAAAACCTTTTTCCGAAGTTAGTTAAAGTGTTGCTTTTCAGAATTACTTGCCTCTCTTGCATTACTTTCAAATATACTACCATCAATTCTGACTGATATTTTCATTCGTTTGAATTATTTTGAATAAAATTAATCGTAGAGATATTTTTTATAATCTTTGATTTGTTTTTTGTTAAGTTTATTTCGTATTCGTGATTATTAAACGATCAGAATTATTTCCTTCTCTTGAATTACTTTCACAAATTGTACTACCATCAATTCTGACGTATATTTTCATTAGTTTGAATTATTTTGAATAAAATTAATCGTACAGATATTTTTTACAATAACCTTTGATTTGTTTTACATTTATTTCGTATTCGGTAATTATTGAATAAATTTCTTATTTTCCTTGTAAGAATTTTTGGCAAACTGAAAAACTTATTGATTTACTACAAGGTTGTTTTACTTTTTTAAAAAATGATGTCAAACTTTTTCGTATTAAAAATAAACATTTGATTAATTGCCAAACATATCTGCATGGTCAAAAATAATGATCTTTAAAAAGTATTTGAAAAGGTTACATCACATATTGTTCGTCATGATTAGACAGTGTATATATAAAAGTTAATTCATGAGTTATTATTAATAACTATCTCGCAACACAAGAATATCATTTTCCACGTTAATGAGCATGCAGACAAGTCGTGCTATTATAATGTTCTCACGAGTAACTAAGACAACGAAGACACTGAGAGTAGGAGCTTGTTTAAAATTCGAAACGCGGGGAGGATGATAGTTCGTGAGGAGGAGAAAGAGGAAGGTCACCTCCGAAAGATAATTACGTGGCTTTACGAAATGTTAGAGTTCTTCTATTTAAAGCGAATAATCTTTTCCCCCCTCCTCCCCTCCTTTAACTTTATCTTTCGCTAAAAACGTGTTACGCGTTACGACGATCTCCGTGTTGAATTTCCTTTTTAAAAAACGTTTAAAATAAAACTCTACTTCTTTTTTATTTTATAGAAAATAATATTACGAAGAACATAGTTATTTCGAATAATCTTTATCTGGAAATTTGTTACATATCTCAGTTTTAGTTATGGAGAAATTTAAAATCGCAACTTAACAGGTAGAGAATAACGTGCATGAGATTAGCTTTTCTCGAAAATCTTGTTCAAGAGAAATTTCACGGGGTTATGCGGTACCAACGGAGAAAGAGAGGAGAGAGAGGAGAAGAGAGAGGGATGCTGGTGCGTTGAATGAAACAATGGGCTGCAAGTTGAGCGCTTTAACTAGTCGGCCAAGCAAAACGGCCGACTTTGCGTTATAAAGGATCGGCGAAGGTGAACGAAACAAGAAACCGGGAAACAAAACAAGTAGTAGGAACCGAGAACAGCTAGAAGGAATAATTAATAATCCTGTATTAATTTAATCTCTATTTTCTTCATGATCCCATTTCTCCTTCACTTCCTCTCCTTTCGATGTGACATTTAAAAATCGAAACGTCTATGAAAAAATTCATTTTCCTGATTACATTCTGTAATAGATTTTATTTCAAATAGATTTCAAACGTGTGTGTGTATGTGTGTTCGAAACATCCTGACAGAAACATCGAAAATTGTTTGTAGGGTGTAAACGTATATCTCACAAGGGTAGGAAAACACAACCGCGACACAGTTTAGTGCTGGAAACCGTGATTTTGGAGTACGTTTAACTCGGAATAGTAAGGGTAGGAGGGAGGGTGAAACAATTTCAACACCCTTTGCACACGGGTACCACCACGATACTGAAATAGTACGAAAGCAGATAAACCAAATTCGCTCGACACGATTTGCCGATTCGCTTGGATAGAATTGATTTAGTCGATCTATAAATGAACCACCGGAAGCTTTCCTATCCTAAAACTCCATCCCTCCTGTCACTCTCTCTCTCTCTGTCTATGTGTTTTCCAACCAATCGATTACGATTTTCGATCGTTTAGATTTTTTATTTTATATTTGAATTCTTATTGATTTTACAAAGTTGATTTATTTGAATCAACACCAACTTTGACATATTTCTTGTCTTCCTTTCAACACTGAAGATTATAACATGTATATATTTCTATGAAAGGATAAAGAAGTATTATAGCGTATTTAAGGAACCCTCTTTTAATCGTTGGAATCGTGTTTCTTATTTTGTATTGAAACGATTAGAGCATAGGAAAAAGGGGATCAGAGTCTTTTAAACTCGTCTTGCTCGATGACAAGCATAAACTGTGTATTAGGAGTAGGACAAAGACGTGTAAAGAAAGAAAGAGAGAGAGAGAGAGAGAGAGAGAAAGAAAAGGTCGTCGTCACCCTTGTCAACCCTGCAACCCAACCACCGGACGCATATCGGTGTAGAAGCAATGTTTAGATTCTTCATCGTGGTTCACCGCATACGCGAAGCATGTGCACGCGTTCAACGTTAACAAAGGGTTGCGGTAAGTATGCGGGGATCAAATTTAATCCATGCTTATACCCCTTTCCAAACCCGTCCCATCTTTTTCGTACCCCTTTCGGGGAGTTATGTACAGTGGGACACAAAACTATGTACATGTTTAATAAATCCTACTTTCCTCATCCCTGTTTTACTCTTGTCTGAATATACTTACTTGTAGTTATTAAATATTTCATAAATAAATAATGTAATAAAATGATTTTTAATGAAAATTATATTATTGACACTAGAAACAATTTGTTGAAATAAATTTAAACCAACGAAGACTAATTATACGCGACTGTTAATCACCGATATGTGTTTTACCAGATTTTAAATTAAAGAAAATGAAACGTTGAAACAGTAACGAAATATAAAATAAATATAAAAAAAGTCATTAAAATGTTTGGGATATAGTAATTCAGAAAAAAAATAAAAAATTACGATTCTACGTACACTGGTTCCTATGACGGCTACGTTTTTTTCCCTTTGACTCATACAGATTTTTTTATTAAATATTTGCAAGCTTTACTCCCATCCTGTATAATAATTCCATCCCTTGCAATTTGTCCGGAAGCAAATGTACGAGTTATCCGAGTACCTTCCCCTACCAATCCGGTAAACCACACGAAAACGAGGATTAATTCGAGTTACTTGAATTAATATTACACAGATGTAATAACCTCATACATTAATACATAAATCGGATTTTATTAATAAAAAAAAAAATTATCTTTTGCTAATAATATTACTCGATAAAAAAAAGAAAATTCTATTCTTTCGATAAAATCGTTTTAAAAAGAAAATGTTTATATTGTTCTTGTTTCACAGTTTTCAATTTCTTTCATTAATTCAAATATATCGTAATGTGCAAAAAGGTATTTTACTCGAATTCGATACTCGATTATTCCCATTAAAATTACACGTAGATACACTAATAACTGGTCAACAGGGTATAAGCATTCGTATTTCGCAGTATAGGACAAATTGAATGTCTCCCCTGTGTTCGTAATTAAAGGTTTTCTATTTTTTATTATTATTTTTTCCTATATAGGAAAGTAGAATTATTTAAGAGTCATTTTAAAACGCACGTGTTAACACATTGCACGCAGAAATGTTTTACAACTTATAAAGAATAAATGACATGAGAAAATAAAAATCATTGACACCCTAAAAACGCATACAATGCTTATCGTATTTTACATGACCCCTTTATGGTTTAATGTCAGATAGCAAGAAAACATAAAATTACATTTCCTGTATACAATGTGTTAATATTCGAGATATGGTTAAATGAATTCGTTTGCTCATTAACGGCCGATGAATATTCGTTTTACGAAATAATAGCACGAAGAGTGAGTGAGTGGGTGGAAGGGAGAAATCTGGTTGTTTATCACGTGTTGTGTACAAAAGGTAGATAGATACCTTTCTCTCTCGACAATAAAATTTGCTTTTCAATGATAACAATCATAAGTATATATATATACAGTTATAGAGAACAGATACCTTTCTCTCTCGACAATAAAATTTGCTTTTCAATAATAATAATCACAAGTATATATATATTGTACATTTAATGTTTATAATAATATTCATGTTTACTCTACGTGACTGGAAAGACGAGTAGGCAATTAAAACGATCAAATTTTAACATAAGCGAAAGTTTTCAACGTGTAGGTACAACTAACAAAGTACATACACGTATACATTCATGCATGTATGTATTTACGTATATATTTCTCGATCAACAGGTAGTGTGTGTCGGAAAAACAGAAGGTTGGTAAAACATCGATCGTACTTGGCATTCGACAGACAGGGTAAAAACAAGAAAAGGTATAAAGTTTTGATTAAAACTGTACAAATTGAAATAATGGTAGTAGTAGTAGTAGTAGTAGTGGTGGTGGTGATGGTGGTGGGTAGTTTTTTCGTGGTGTTGTATAATTCAGAAAAAGAAATAATCTCAGAGTTGTTACCCTTTTCGGTAAACAAGATATTTCCATCCGTCCCATAAGGTCGTATGTTTGGAGGTATTAAAGGTAAAGTAGTGCCAGGAACAGGGTAGAACACACACACACACATAGTAGTTGTAATAGTAAAAGGTACGTAAAAGCACCAATAAGAAATAGGCAAGGGTGTTAGAATGGTACCCTCTTCTACATAGTTACGGTTACCCGCAAATCTCGTTACCCCGTTGTTTACCCCTCTCTGTCATGCAAATCAGTTCCAACGATCGCGCCTTTTTCATCCCCCTTCTTCGTTTCTTTTACCTTTTATACCCTTTTTGGGTGTTGCTCTGTCTCTCTCTCTCTCTCTTGTATGAAAAAGTATGAAAAAGAGAAACCTTTCAACCGTACGTAGTCTTTCTCTTTTTATTTCAAACAGAGAAAGCTTTTATTCGAAAGTTTGCTTGTCCTAACAGATTGAAAAGAATCCTAGGAAGTCGTGCTAACAGGCGTGTCTGAGCGGTTGTTGTTGTCGTCGTCCTGTTGTCAGGATTAGAAGGACCCGTCTTGACGACACCCTGTTTACATATTAACGTTTCCCTTGGCTTTGTGCTTCAGGTCAAGCTAAATGCTTGTTGGTGCGTAATACTACAGATGGGTGGATCCATACGGATCGTTTCAATCTCACTCTCTCTCTCTCTCTCACTCTCCCTCACTCTCCCTCTCTCTAAATATATATTCTTGGGAGATGGGAACATCGATTCAACAGTACCACCCCGTTTGTTTACCCATTCACGCGAAGGAAGACTCATCCGAAGACACGATCTCTGAGATTTTACTTTGAAAAAGGAGAGACACTCTGACGTGTCTGAAATCATCATCGATTGAACTTATTTGCATAATTTTCTTTTTCCAATATTCATAAATATTAATTTTTTAAAGATCGTAGTGTGAGTCACTTGTCGAGTGACAACAAAACATTGTCACGGTGGTTGTTTTGTCAGGGAGGAAGTTTGAGACAGGATTGATATTGCATTTCGATACAAATTTATAGATACGATAGTAATAATTATAATTGTAATAATAATAATAGTAATTTTACCGAATATACATTCTAGGAAGCAATAGCTGTGTCATTCGCATAGTTGAAAACATGAAAAAAGAAAAATCGATTCTTTTTAGCCATAACAAAACCACATCAGAGTGTTTTATCTCTCATAGTAGGAGGTAATATTTGTTTTGTTCCTTCTTTCTTTCTGTCTCCATTTCCTTTTTATTCTTCGATAATTTCCGCGAAAGAACAGAAAACAGCCGTTCTGACATCGGATGGAAGCTGGCATCTGTGAAGGAGTGAGTTGTCGGGGGAAATGGAGGAAGAGGGAGAAGAGTTGGGAGAGTTGGGATCGAGGGGTTGGAAACATTCACGCGCGATCCGTCCTCTTTTCCTCAGCTAGGAGCTACTATTATGCTTCAAATAAAAAAAGAAAGAAAAAGAGAGAGAGAAAGAGAGAAGAAAGGGAAGAGGAAAAGAGAGAAGAAGGAAAGAATGGTGGCGCCGTGTTTCTCCCGGCTAGTTTTCTTCGTCGAAAAGACACGAAAGTCACTCGATGATTACGGTCCCCCTACTTTCGTCTGGCAATGGCGTCGAGAGGGAAAGATGAGAGAAAAGTGAAGGACAACCAAGAGAAAGATGTCTTTTCCTCTCCTTTTTATCGATTGGACTTCGTCCAATCACTTTTGTTCAATGTCTTCTTATTCCACCTCTTCAAACTTTTACCAGATTTATTCTTTCTTTTGATTTTATTTCTTCTTTTCCCATTCTTCAATATATATTCTCAAATATATCTGATATCAGTCATTGGCATTGTTTTACATCAATTTCAAAATCAGATCAATTCTATCTGATGTCGAGAAGAATTTCTTTTTTTTTAGTATTACGAAACGTTCGTATCAAGTTTGTCGAAAGTTTATACACTTCTGTTTTCTTTTATGAAATATGGTAAATATTATAAAGAAATTAGATGAATGTACAATGTAAGATTCATTAGAAATGTGTCTTAACAAATATTCAAATCAAAATCAATTCCATCAGATGTTAAAACCTTTTTTTAATTATTCCAAAATGTTCATACCAAGTTCTTCGATAGTTTATCACAAAGATTTTTAACTACTATCGTACTAAACGTTATTTATCTTAATAAAATATTTGACAATTGAAGAATGTTTGATATTCTCGTTGATAGGTGAATGATGGTTTGTATAATTCTGACGATTAAAACGTTCGAAGTTTGAAAAATAGAAGGGTATTATCGTTTCATGCGATAGGGGAAAAAAAAAAGGGCAAAAGAGGGAATATAATAGAAAAATAAAAAATAAAAACGACCAGACAAAAAAAAGAAAAAAAAACCTAGTATAATCCTATTTTATCTCGTGCAATTTGTCGTGTTACAAAGTTGATGCAAAAAACCATCCCTTCTCTACCCCCCGACCCTAGTCGTAGAAACATTCGAATTGAGAACAACAATGGGATTGTCGTGCAATCGTTCGTAAAATTGGAGTTAATCAATTCGGAACGTTCGTAACGCTCGTCGAAATGCATGAACATTGTAATCAGAACTGAACCGAGTTCGGGGGTGAAAGGAGAGGGAGGAAGAGAGATTTTTTGTCTTCTTCTAAATATCACATTCAACCGCACGCGTGATTTTTCACAATTTTTTTTTTGTTTTTTTTTTTTTTGCATAGAAAAACGAGGGATATTCGCTCGTAGGAATTTTTTTTCTTTTTTTTTTTTATATATTTTTTCATCCTGGCCTTTCAACGGTAAATCGAATAATTAGCGTCGACACGACGACATCGTTTGAAATCTCACACCGTGAGGTTATTACACGCGGGTAGAATAATTATAGACATTCTAGGGATAATAATGGCACGTACTAAATTTCACCATTCGCTATAGAACGTTGTTCGTTCGACGTAACGTCAAACGAGGACCGATATTTTCGTAATTATGCCACGAATATATTTTTATATCATGAAAAAATAGTAATAGTATATATATGTATACTATTATTATAGATACGAGAAAAAAAAATGATTATATTTTATATTTCTATGTAATTAAAAAGCACGCGTTTAGGTTCGAAGATATCTGAATTTTTATTCACGTCTATTTCATTTGTATTAATTTTTTGTTTTCCTCATAATTTTTAAAAACGTCGATCGTCAATTTCGCAGGAACGATTAAAACAAAAATCGTACGTGTGTAATTTTATATACAAAAAAAAATAAATTGGACGCATGTAATTATGTACTCGCGTTAGAAATTCTACATATTTGGTATCATTAAAAAATGATATTTAATTTCAATGGATATAACTTTAATCGAAATAAAATCTCTAAAAAGAATCGTGAACGAGTGAAATGATAAATACGATTGATCAAAAAATATTTTCTTCTTATTATTATATTTTTGTTAAAAGATCTGTTGAAATGTGTAAACGTTCGTCACAGATGATTTCTCGTTTTCTAACGGAGGATACTCTCGGTTACTAGGTTTTTCTCGTGGATAGTTCCAAATGCCACAGAGTGTATATAACCGGGATACGACGACGGGATCGTTTGTCTAGATCCTCTATGGGAAAGCACCATAGGAAGGAAAGAGAAAATTTATTAGCTATTACAGGAAGGTCTGAGCACTGAGTTGATCGATAGTCGAGGAGACTGCTTGACGACCTTGGAGATCCGACGTTAGGAGATTGATGGATAGCTTGTTCGGTTGGATAGATTGCATCTGCATACGTATTTGTGTGGGTCGGTACTACTGCGTTAGATTGCACGCGTGTGTAAATATGTTTGACGTTACGTATGAACTCCGTTTTCTCCATCGCGAACCCACAAAGGTTTGGTATTCGTCCTAAACCAGGAAGTTCTCTGCCAACTAGGCGGAAATTTACCGGAAGTGTCTTGACAACGGATACGAACGGATACGAACGGATACGAACGAGAACATCCCTTCCCTCTTTTGGGAAGAAAGACCACCATTCTTCCTTTCTCATCCTTCTTCTCTTCTAAGATATCTTCTCTTTCTCCCAACTTAGTCACGATTTTATTCTCATTACGTTCGAATTTGTATTATTTTTTCCTTTTTTCATATATAACTTTATATTTTATTTCATTTAAAATAAGTTAACATACTTTGACTTGCCATGGTGAGTTCTATTGGTGACAAGAACGTTTGAACTACTTGCAATTGGTAAAAGTTCATTGAGAATTTACTGTTACTGTATTTTTTAATATTGCCACTTAATTAGAATTATACTCTTTTTCTTTAAATAAGATTAACTTCTATGAAACCTTACATCATAAAATACTATTAGTCTCAAAGTATTAAAGATGTAAGGTGATTGTTTTAAACGATACTTTAATACACGTACTTGCAAAAATATCTGTCAGAATAAATGTAAAATAATTTTAAAATAGAGAAGATTCTACCTGGATATTTTTAAGTTCAATAAATTTATAAATATTCGAATCAGGGTTATATTTGTTGATAGTCATTTTCGATTGACAGGTTCTATTTTAGTCGTATAAGGGAACTCCGTATAATTAATGTCCTCGCTTGTCGGAGCTAATGACCTTTAACACGTGTCTGATAGGGGTGCTGAGTGCCGATCGAGTCGATATATGTACGATGGTGTAATAAGCATACCAGAGAGAGAAAGGGGGAGAGAGAGGAGAGAGAAAGGAGAGAGAAGCAGCTTCGATTAGGAGAAGCTGTGTGTCCCATCGATCTACCTACTACGTGCTTTGCCTTTAATGTAACGACGTGCGAACGTTATTTCTCCCTTCTCTTTCCTTCATCTCACCTTTCCTTTTTGCTTGGATACCAATTAAACCGCGTTAAACGTTTCGAGTATATATATATATACACACACACACATGTATGTATGTAATTTTGGTATAAAACACAGTGGGAAAAGTTAAGAGAGTTAGTGAATTACTTGTAAAAAATAAATGAATATTATGTTTAACGAGTTAATTTCATTTATTTAAATGAAGATTTTATTCAGCTATTATCTTGCAGTTCATATTGATCTAACTTAATCATGAATAAAGTAAGAGATAATTGGTTGTTAACGAGCAAATTAAATGATTAGACTAGACGTACGTATTTAATCAACGTATTCATTATTATTGTAATTTTGTTTAATATTCTGTCAAATATTTTATACATTTTTGTATCTCTCTTTCTCTCGTTTCAATGTAGACGTAAATGTTTTTTAATTAAATATGTAGATAATATTTGATACGTTGAATAAATACTTGTTGTTTTAATTTATAGAATTGATATAATAGTTTATTAACAAACGATAGTTACCAAAACAACAAATATTAATGAAAGAGAAATTCTGTGGCGTAAAAGTGGTAAATGGAACTACCGCGATAACTTTGGACGATTATTCGGAGATACTATAAATCTCAGTGAGATAGGATGTCTCGCGGGAGAGGAAGAGAGAAACAGAGAGAAAGAGAGAGAAACAGAGAGAAAGTGAGAGAGAGAGAGAGAGAGAGAGAGAGAGAGAGAGAGGTAGATGATCGATAAATCATGAGAGAGAGCGAGCTCTCGAAAACTCGATAGCATGGGCCCCTCGTCGATACTCTATCTCACCCCAACCCCAACCCCAACCCCAACCCCAACCCCAAACCCAGCCCCCACTTCTCCCTTTCCCTCTCCCTTCTCTTCCTTCCGTCTGTCCCTTCAACATTCTCGACTAATGCCCTTTGGCACGAACCAACCGACGTACCGCTCATCCTGTTTAATAAAGGTCCCTTCGATCGTTTATATGTACCTACCTACCTATACGTAACCATAACCTATTCCTCTGTGTATGTATTCATATATGTGTATATGTGTATGTATGAATGTGTGTGTGTATTCATGGAACACTTGGAAACTATGTGTTGCAATGTTTGAATTTTATGTTAAAACTTGTACTATTTGTCAAAAGTTATTCGTCATACGTGTCTTACTTTTATTCCCTTTCTCCCAGTGTAAAGAATTATTATAAATAACAGTGATTAAGAATAAACTAATTATAATAATTAAAAATAAATCTTTTTCCTCGAATCTAATTTTCTTTTTCTGTCTAAAACATCTGTCATTCAGTTTCTTTGTTGACTGTTTCAATTGGTCTTCTGTTGGAAAGATTATTGTTTTTACATATGTTGGTCAATCAATTTGCATTCATACTTAATTTGCAATAATAATCTTTTACAGAGAGTGTGTTTTTTAGTTACAACTTGATTTAATTTTGTAAAGGGGATAATAATGTATAATAATAATAATAAATTAAAAAATAGGATAATATTGAAACGTGGGGAATATAATCGATCCATCGAGTTTAATCGCATAAATTTAAGCTTTGCCTACAGCCTCTTCTTCCACAGACATTTTTCCGCAATGTCTCGGCATGCTAGGAAGCCTCCAACGATATCTGTATGCGCGCGTTTAAGTGGCCCATAAATTTCGCGGCCCTTTTCTTCCGCGATATCGAGTTTCTCGTTCAGCCACGACGACGACGACGACGACGACGACGCGTCTCTCTTTTTCTCTCTTTCTTTCCCTTTTTTTCTTTTCCTTTTTCTTTCCCTTTTTCTCGTGCGAATACGCGCGGAATTAAATTGCGGCTCGTGCTTCGGCTGACTTAAAGGCGCCTTCTTCTTTCTACTCTTTCGTAAAACTCTCTGGAAGAATATACCCGCCTAGCAAAGCTTTTATTATATATGTATATATTATTTTTCCACTTGATCGAATAATCTAATAATTTATTTGCCTAGAAAACACGAACTACGTAATATCGGAATACCTTCAATCATTTCTGATATATTTTTTAAATAAATATTTATTTTTCCTTTAAATCAAAATCAAATACGTAATATTGGAGTATTTTTCAATCATTGATATTTTTAAATAATTATTTTGTTAATATATTTATTATTGTTTTACTTGATCGATTAATTTAATAATTTATTTGCTTAGGAAACACCAACTACGTAATATCGGAATACCTTCAATCATTTTTGATATTTTTCAATAAATATTTCTTTAAATAAATGTATGTGGATGTTTGTATGTTTAGGTACAATGTTATAATTTAATTAGAAAGTTTCTTTTTTGCTTCTTTCCTTATACACTGCATTCAGTGTCAATATTTTTTACTCTTGTTTGTTTAAAAAGTCCTTTTTTTGCATATCCTTAAGTAACTAAGATATTTCGATGTCCTTTCGTTTGAAATACTCGTACTGTATATCTGTGTCTGTGTGTGTATGTGCAGATGCTTTTAAGTAAATTACTCGATCTGTATATTACGAAGACATTTGGACGGTTCTTATTTAAATAAATCCACTCTGTAAATATTTCAAAACGCGTCGAACAAAAATAAACGTGGTGGATCGAGGATGGAGGGAAATAGAAAATAAAACTTCTCATATATCTTTGAAATATTTCCATCTTCTACTTTTCAAGTTTTTAATCATAAAAATGTTTATTTCTTTCTCTTCTTTTCATTTTTCCTCGATACACGTCGATTCGCATGATTGATATGCGAAAATAATTGTAGGAGTGGTGGTGGTGGTGGTGGTGGTAGTAGTAGTAGGTGTCCTTTGTCGTATTGTTTTTTTTTAGTAAATGCAAATTATTCTCAGGAAAAGAGAGAGAAAGAGAAAGAGAGAGAGAGAGACATAGATAGACGAGAAAGTTCTAAGCTTTGGCGTCCCGTCAAATTGGCATGCGAAGAACCGCAAGCGAGCGCACCTAATTCGATTGAAAGTTAGACGCGTTGCTGTTCGCTCGAGTGCGATATATCTAACATAGTCCTTCTCTTTCCAACCTGGAAAATCAGAATTACCCTTCCCTCTTCCTCCTTCTACTCCTCCTTCTCCTCCTACCTTCCCTCCTTTACTTTCGACGATGAAAACTCGCGAAATGAAGTTCTATGGCGAATTCTAAGAAACTTCCTGGAATCCCGTTTAAAACTTCTTCATTTATCGACGTGGTTACTTTCATATATATATGTTTCTTCTCCCCCTACACACCCCCAAATTTCATCTCAACCCCCTCTCACTACTCTGAATTTATTTCTTTCTGACCACTCGTAATTGTTTAATCAGTGAATTAATTTTTATCAAAACGTCGATTATATTTATATGTCTAATCATTATTTCTACCAAACGTTTCCTCTTCTCATTCTCCTATTCGTTTATATCTTTTTTTTAACTTTTTATCATCTTTTACGACATTGCGAGAACGATAAAAGAAAAGTCTCGTTAATCATATTATTTTATACAGTAAAACCATTATATTCCATTTATTTTAATAATATATTACCGACGGTATGAAAAAGTCCTGAGAGAAATGAATTGTACTTAACGTTCGCTCTTTCTCTATTTCTCTGTCTCTGTGTATATGTGCGTGCGTGTGTATGTGTGTGTGTGTGTGCCTGCGTCTCTTTAACTGTACGATCTTGAAACATTTCTACCGATGTTAAAAACGAACCAGCACGAAAAAGCACTTTAACGAGAACAGAAAAGAATAGAATAGAAAGAGAAAAATAGAAAGGGGTTCGATTTTTCTGAGAAAATTTCGATTCTACGAGATGAAAGATAGTATCTATCCCTCCTCTTACGTCTCTACGTACATAACACATATATACATCCATGTAAATGTATTCTGCGTATTTCGTGTAAAAACAAGATCCATGGAACTGCGAACGTAAGCGATTACGGTTTTCCATGCAATTACAAGTTCATTCTGATACGCGTAAAGCGAAACGAGAAACACCCTTAGTTGTTGTTGGAGGAGAAGGGTGGAGGTTAGGTCGGGGTGAGTGTTTGAGTTTAAAAGCTTGGATAGATGCTTTAGTGAAACTTGAAAGTTGAAAGGTAAACCCCGACCTAGGGGAATGTAGAGAAATTTCGAACGAATGTACAAATGAACGAATGAACGAACGAACGAACGTATTATACGTACGTACGAATGAAAATAAAAGAAAATAAGAGAAAGGAAGGTAGGAAGGGTGGAAGGAAGGAACAAAAAGGAAGTTAGATCGTAAATCGTTGGAACGAGATCGAGTTGTAAGGTTTTATCGATTCAATATCTCTTTCTTCTTTATTCTTCTTTTACTTCGATACGATTGGTTTGATCCTTGAAGAAAGAAGAACAACGTACTGCAACGTTCTATATCTGTAGATGTATACATGTGTGTGTATGTGTGTGAGTGTGAGTGTGTGTAAGGGAAAAGGAAGGAATGGAAGGGATAAAAGTAGAGGATGGAAAGCCGTTGTACAAAGGAGCATGCGATTCTGCAAAAGAATATTCGGTAAGCCCTGTCTATGGTGTTCGTGCAGGCTAGGAAAAAAAAATAGGAAAAAAAGAAGGAAAAGAGAAAAATACGAGCAGTGAAAGAGAGAAAGAGAAATCGTCTTGGAATCTTTCGGTGCACAAAAGTTCTTCCCTGTTCGTGGTCTCCGAGATCGAATAATATACGTGCGTTGCGCTTTAAGGAAATTTAAGGTTCACCTTCTTCCTTTCTGCACCATAAAGGATAGAAAGAGAAAGAAGAAACCCGCATCGACATTGCCACCTTCTTTCTATCGAGATATGAGAGGACCATGGATTTATTTTAACTGGAAAATATCATCCAAATATACCATTGGTATGTTTAATATTTATTTGCCTTTGATTATTTTAACCATGAAAACGATAGTCAAATAATAAATTGAAATTATTTGTTTTCATTATAAAGTTTAGGGTTAATAAAAAAAAAATACTTTTTTTTACTCAGAATTAAATACTCGAGCATATGTTCGCTTAAAAAATATAATATTTTGTGTTTAATCTTTGAAGTATGGCTGAATTATTCGCGATGGTTATTCCTTGAACGGTAAAGTCTGACTCGAACTACTTAAAAACAGTACAGCATTGCAATATTTTGACAGATAACGTTGTTCTTCTACGCGAATACATTGGAATGAAATATTCTATGATTAAATAATAACTTTTCTTCAAAATATATTACATGTAGTTAAACTTTTACACGTATAGAATTAACTTGAATAATTAATAATACGATTATTAATCGTCGTTCAAAGAGATGATATTCGTGAAAGCCAATATAGTGGCATGTCGTATTTAAGTGGTTAAAAAAACTAAGATTGTCTTTGGAATCTTCGAAAAACTTTCACATATTGAATAAATTAATACACTGCATAGTATACTCTCTCGAATTATGTAACTTTTATATGTAATATTTGTTCGTGTAAGGAATATTTTGGAAATTATACGTGGATCAACTTGTATTATATTATTTTTGTTTAATCAATAAATTAAACATGACTTCTATCTTAAAATATGATATTTCGAGTAAGTACTAAGACGATCCCCTACTAACACAATCTGTTTGATGTAATAAGTATTACGTAAATCTTCTTTTAATAAGCCATACATAATCGGTTTAGTTGAACTTGTTTAATAATTACTACGGTCAACTTTTCTCATTGGTCAAAAGGATACTCTACTGGCTACGGTGGTCAATCTTTTAGAAGAATTTACAAGCTCAAGTAATGCGATACCCATTAATTGATTGATTGATTGATTGATTTATTTATTTATATTTTATGGTAACCCCTGTGTGTTAGTTTACAAATAAAAACCTATTTTTACGTTTCTTTTCTTTTTATATAAATTTTTGTTCCACTCGTTTGGATATGTTGCAAATTAAGAAAAGGTTGATTGTAAAAAAAGAAACCACGTGAGAAATGTTGCTGTTTGTTTTATATTTGTTGTTGTTGTTGTTATTCGTCAAAGAAGGATTGAGAGAACAAAATATCTGGGCTTTGAAGTTGTTCCAAGCGAGTGTTCTTTCTTCTCGTTTTCCTACTTTCCTATTTTTTTACGGAACAAAAAAGGGAAGAAATAAGTAGAAAGGAAGGATCGCAAATTCTCTAATTTCCAAAAGGAAAAATAAACGTAAGACTGGAAATGTGGTTTGCCGTAATTACGGTTAGCCAAAAGGAGAGGAGAGGAGAGGAGAGGATGGTGGTCATCTTGTTGGTTCGAGTAAGAGCAATATTTTTCGTAATACCAAGATGAGATAAGCTTCGAGAACTATATTCGTCGTGTGTCCATTGGCATAGTTGTTTCTATTTAATCCCGAAGGTACATATAGGGTGTATCGAATATAACTATTTCGATAGGAACAAATACAAATACTGAAATGGGAGAAGGACAAAAATAAGGGAAGAAGATAAAAAAGAAAACAAGGAAAGAGAGTAAAAGTAAAAGAGAAAGAGAGGATACAGTTGAGAAACTAATGAACCGTATATTCCCTTTCCAAGGATCGTAATTCCCTATTGTGGGAAGGGCTGGACACGGTCGGGAAAAAAAAGGAGATAGAAAAGTTGTAAAGAAGAAAGAAAGGAAGAAAGAAAGAAAGGAAGAAAGAAAGAAAGAAAGAAAGAAAGAAAATCTAATGAAGGGTACTCTTTTCCCACCCCAACCAACCAACTAACCAACCAACCCCTCCACCCACCCCTTCTTTTTCACCCTTCTCTTTTTCTCGGATTTCTATTCAAACACGACGTTTCCCTACCACCGTCACTTCCCCTTTTTCTTCTTTCCAAATCTCAAAGAGAGAAAGAAACAGAGAGAGAGAGAGAGAGAGAGAAAGAGAGATAGATGGGATTCATTCAGGATAAATTTCTCTTTTCGGTGTGTTTCATTTGTTCTCGGATAATAATAATAATTGTTAACTTAATGACGAAGATTTCCGTGAAAGAGACCAAAGCTTTCTCTCTCTTTCTCTTTCCTTTGAAATATAGACCCCCCTTTCCTACCAATTTATACAACGAGCAGATATTACCGTGTGCTTTTTCCTCGTGGGTAAATTATTATCGTCAAAAAAATAACAAAAAAAGAAATAAATAAATCAAAGAAAGAAGCAAAAAAAAAGATTTAAAATAAATAAATATGATAATGAGAGAGAATAGATAGAGAAAAAGAAATTAAAACGAAGTATCAAAAAGCTTGAATTCTCTTTTCAAAGCACCAAACGAGGAACTGCTTTTTCTTCTTTATCACACCGGTGATGTAATCTCTACTACTCCCCCCTTCAACCCTCTGCTCTTTCCCTGTTCTTTGAATATATTCAACGATATAAAGTGAAAGGAGGCAAAAAGTAGAGGAAAGAAAGGAAGGAAAATAAAAAAGAAAAAAATGGGAGAAAGGAGCGAGATAGGGGGACACAAAAAAAATAGAAAAGAAAGAAAGAAAGAGGATAAGGTCATCTCAGTTTCATTTAATCGCCGTCAAGGTGGTCACGGTGGTTTGAACATTTTCGATTCGCCAATTTCCTATTGGCCTTTCCCTAATGTTCGTTCCGCAATGTCGGTCACCGCAAGCGTGAAAAGATAGAGGGTGAAAGAGAGAAAGAGAGGGAGGGAGAAAGTAGAAAAAAAAAAATAAAGAGGATAGTGAAAGAGAATTTTCTATTATACGGCCGGCCTACCAGATGTCACGGCCCGGTCCCGAGGAGTGACACCGTAACTAAAGTCGTTATCGTGTGAAATACATCTGCCGACGAAAGCCGGGAAACGTACCAGCCGCATCAGAGAGAAAAATAGAGAAAGATAGAGAATATGTGTATATCTATGTATGTATGTATGTATGTATGTATGTGTGTGTGTGTATATGTAAAGAAGAGTGTGTAATTGTATAGGTGTATAAGAAGGAACGAGATATACCGTAACGACTATACCTTCATCTTTGCTCTCGTGTATAATCCGAAACTAGAGAGATAAAACTGTATGCAACTGAGTAGGAAGATGAACGAGAGAGATAGAATGAGAGAGAATGAGAGAGAATGAGTGAGCCTCTGGACTACGTTTAAAGTCCACTTTTGCAGTAGTTCGTGACCGAAATAGGGAATGCAAAATGGTTCTACCGGACGAATTAGCATTGCGAATAGTGAATTTCGAGAACCAAGTAGGATAAAATAATTAAAATTGAAGGGAAAACTGTTAGTAGGGATTATATATTATCATTTGCAAAGTTTGATCATTTTTAAGCTCTTTCCATCCTACTTCTTTTACTTCTACTTCTACTTCTACTTCTTCTTCTTCTTCTACTCTGTATTTCTTGTACTATTAACAATTGTCTGAGAAAGATAGATTGTGGTAACGATTAAATGATATTTTCTTTAGTTTTATACAAAGCATTATTACTTACACTTTTGATTATTAATAATCCACTCCACCATGTTGAAATAAAAAATGTTCAATCAGTCGTGTTCATTACCTGAAAAGAAGAAAACAAGACTACATTATTGGATGTATTCTCATTGTAAATTGAAAAGACTCATTTTATACTAATTTATTATACTAATCAATTCTGGGAACCTCCCTTGACGTAAAAATTAAATGAAACTTGATGCTATAGAAAAGAAAAGATTATTTTATTTCAACGTGAAAGCTGAGAACAGAGTAGATTTTATTTTGAAATTAGGATATTTATTAATCAGATTGATGGTTAACTAAAGAACATCTAAATTTGTATAAATAATAATAATTGTATAATTGTATACTTGCATAATATTCAAAATAATAATTGTTCATCGATGAAAACGTTTGACGAGTCAGACTCGTCATTGCATGTCAAGTAAGTTTATAAAGTTTGTAGAATTTCAAACGGTGGTGGTGGTTGGTGGTGGTGGTGGTAGGTTTTAGGTGTACATACAAGTATAATAAAAGCAGGGAGAAGATCAGAATAACTTCCGTGTTTGCTCTTTCTCTGAATCCACATAATGGTATTATATCCTATTACGTCGTTCGTGGTTATGGGGTCGTTAAGAGGTGAATTCAATGGGTAACGTCCCTGTACCGTTTATTACGATCTTAACAGAGTGTGTGCGAGTGAGAAAGAGAGAAATAGAAAGAGAAAAAGAGAGAGAAAGAGAGAGAGAGAGAGAGAGAGAGAGA
>JACGTP010000032.1:521031-550000 GCA_023678845.1 Mischocyttarus mexicanus | reverse complement strand
GAGAGAGAGAGAGAGAGAGAGAGAGAGAGAGAGAGAGAGAGAGAGATACAGGTAAACACGTGTGTAAGAATACACGTATAGCAGAGATAGAGAACCCACGTGTGGGAAGAAACGAAGTGCATACTCAGACTTTCCTTGACAGATTTACGCGTAGCCCTTTAGCAAAACATAAATCATCTATGAATTGTGGTAGTAACACCACACTGTGACTTTCCTACAACTTACTATAGAACGAATAGAGTTTCCTTAAATGTCAAGTAATTGTTTAGGGTGTTTCAAAGAAACGGTATCGTTTTTTTTAACATAAACTTGAATTAATTTAACGTAACAGGTCACTCAATAAACTTTGGGCCTGATACACATAAATTGCAATACTATTGACGGACTTATATAATTTTTGGATAGGACTTATTGAGTGACTTGTTATGTTAGATTAATTATAAAGGTAGCTTTTCACTCATAATTTTTCTCTCATAGAAATCTTGGTTCCCCATTAACGAAAAACTTTAATACTCAACTTAAATCTGAAATAATTTGATCGATACTTTACGAAATATCAATCATTACAACCACCTATCGAAAAAAGTAATAGATTTTTTTCCTTTCCCCAATCTAATATATAAAATACATGTTCAAACTAAGAAGATTGAAGAGTAGGGGAAGATGAGAGGAGATAAATTTGAATTCAAAGTTCGTCATTTCTGGAAATTGGCAAAATCCAACGAGACAGTAGCAGTATTTCGGCAAAGAATAAAGCTTTCCTCCTATCTTCGATATATTTGAAAAAAAAAGAAAGAAAAAGAAGAAGGGAAGAAGGAAATAAGAAAGAAAGAAAGAAAGATATTTTCCCAGTGGCATGAAACGTTACCCTACATTCCAATACCTTTATCCCCTATTGGGAATTGTAAGAGGGAAGAAGAGGGGAAAAGAGGATGAGGTAGGAAGATGAATTCAGTGACCTACCGTAAAGCAGCACTTTCATGAGTCAACATAACGCGACACGTACCTAAACTCCACCACGTCTGAGAAAAGCTCGAAAATTTTCTTGTACCTTTAAGGATTCTCAATATTTTTACGAGGGAATTATCAGCTCCGAACACATACACACACACACACATATATTATTCGTTCTTCGAATATCTTTCCCCTGAGATTTTCTTTCTTCTTTTTATAGATTTGAGCAAACATGATTCGATTGGAGAACAATCGAGAGTGTTGTATGAAAATAAAATCTAATAAATATATAAGATTGATATAATAATAATAATAATATTTATAATAATTAATAATAATAATAATAATTACGAGTACGAGTTAGAAATATAATATATTATTCGTATAAAAAAAGAGAAGAAGAAGTTAGGACAGTATTTTGTGTTCCAATGAGTTTAAAGAAAAAAACCTCGTAAGCAAAAATGTTAAAAAGGGAGTAAAATATCGTATGGGTGAAAGATAAAGATAAAAGATAGAAGATAGAAAGAGATAACGCGTTTAAAACTCGACGGTTGTTGGTCTACTTTTTTTTTTATGAGGAAAACCGTCAGAGTAGTTACGTGGCTCGACTTTGTAACAAAAGGGTGAAAAAAAAATAGGAAAAAGAAAGAAAGATAGAAAGATAGAGGAAGAGTAGGAGGAGGAGGTTGAAAAAGGTGAGGTAGCAGTCGTCAGAGGGAGGAAAAAAAAAATGAAAAAGGAAGTTAAAGAGGTCGAGATAACGGGCAAAGGCCAGGGTCGATCTTAAGAGATCTACTGAAGGCTACTGCTATGTTGGTTAGGTTCAAGTATTTTTTTAACAACCCTCTTTTTTCTCCTTTTTCTTTTTTTGTGGACTTAAGAAAATTTCAAAATCATTCCAAGTTTCTACTATTTTTTATTAACTTGTTTAGGCCAACGTGCAACACTGGATGAGTTACATTTGAATGTTTTATTATTAGAATTGTATTTATTTCAACAAACGTTGTAAATGTAAGTTACAAAATTAAAATTAATTCGGTAATGAAAACATAATCGATTATTACAAACTTAAAATAATTGTTTATTTGATTCGATGAAATTTTTAAAAGCATCGTAAACAAAAAGTGCTGGTTCTGTGTAAGAAGAATCATTTACATACATTTCTTGATATATATTTTTCATTTGATTAAATTATATGCATATATCGTGTATCATAGTGAATAGTAATAGAATTCTCATGAAATATGCTGACTTTTTGAAACGTAGGAATACTTTTTGAATATCGCAATCGACGATAACTGAAACAGAGAGAGAGAGAGAGAGAGGAATGAGAGTGGATGGGCTGAGAGAAACGAATTGGTTCGATTAAAATTCATTAAAGAAGGAAAATGGAATTCTATCGATCATGGTTTTTAAACCCCCGAGTAGCGTTTAATTAATCGAATCAAGTTTCGATAAAAAGTGATTAATAATTATTACCGTATACGGGAGAACGGTTGTGTCCCGTATCAATTATTTTTTACGACAGGTATGAAACGAAAAAGATAGGCTCGTGAATATCACTGAAGGGATACTTTTTCTTTTTTTTAATCCCAATTTTTTTCCCCTTCTATCGTAGAGGTATAAGTTGAAAATTATTTTAGTGTGTGTGTGTGTGTTCTTCAGAGGTGGATGCACGATTTCGAAGGAAATGAGACGAACTGAATGCGAAACAACGGGACAGTTAGCAGACTTTTTAACGAGTCCCTTTCTTTTTCATGAGTGTGAACATCCAACGGATCCACTTTCACACACACATCCCATTTTCCCCTATTTGTTTCCTTCCTTGTATTTGTGTTTTTTTGTTCTTTTACCCTCGTGTCCCATACCCTATAACCTATTCTGTGTAACTATTTTTTGTTCTATCTTTGTCCGGTAGCCCAGTTAACAGGGCAGAGACACAGGGGACTAAATTTCATTTGCTTGCCGTTCACAACGCACATGCTTTTCATTAAAACCAGTACGTGAAATAAGAATTACTTTATTGACTAGTTAATTAGTTAGGTGGTCTTGTTACTTATAATATATGTTCATACACACACACACACACATACACACATATATTCATGCATGTACGAATATACAAATGGGAAATTCAGGATTATTTTGTATAAAAAGAATGATTCTCTTTCTTTCTCTTTCTCTCAGATTCTTTTCATCCACAATGGAATGATTTTGTTTTTAAAATTCTTCACAAATTATGTTGAGTTTTGTACATACGATATTACAAAAGTACACCGTAACTTATGAACTTATTTGCTCGGAGGATGAATTATTAAGAACGAATATAGTACATTGCGGTGAAAAACTGTACTTATTTAAAAAAAAAAATGAGAAAAAAGTGAATTACTGAGTAATTATACGACGAAAACTAGCTCATTACGGTACTTACTTACTCCTGAAGTATATATATATATATACTTTATTTCACCTTACCTACCCCACCGAGAGAGAATGTTTTTTCGTTGAAATAAAATTAGTTAAAGAAGAACAGAAAGAAAAGAAAAAGAAGAAAAATAGAAATATAACTTAACGAGTGCACGTATTTATATTTTTATTATTCTTTTTAATATTCGTCATGGGAAAATGAAGGTAACTATTTACTTTACGTAATACAAATATATTATTTATTTACATTATGTTTTGTTAACCATAATAAGAAATAATGAAGAAGAAAATTAATTTTCTTTTTATTTTTATATATTCATTCGTTAATATCGTATAAAATTTATTCTAATTTTTTAATCGAAAATATCGTAAGGGAATAAAGGTGTTTTTAATATTAATCTTAATACAATAATCAATATGAAATATTATACCTGTGTGTGTGTGTGTGTGTGTTAGTGTGTTGGGTAACGTTTATAGCAAACAACTATTTTGATTTTCTATCGGAAAGTATCCCCTTTTTTCCCATCCATCTTGGCAATTGTATAGAATAAATGTGACTATAAACTTGTCGTTAAAAAAGGAAGAAGAGGAAGAGGAGAACGTCAGATATTTGGTGTTTCGCAAAGGCCCACAACATTCGTGTTAAAAAGTTATCTTTAAACGACGTGACATCCGGGGAATGATAGCTCTAACCTACCCTTTCCTTGTATATCTCCCGTTTTTTCTATGGCGTTAGGAAAAACCTTATCGTATTTTTACTGTACCCACGTAAACTTGGGGAAAAACTCTTCTGGAAAACGTTGTAAAAAAGTTAAACGTCTTTCGGAAGTAAATTCGTCCCGGTGATATGCACGCGTTACGTTACCGCGATAAACTTTTACCTATTCTCGAGTGGGCTTTCGATTTCTACTATAAACACTTCATTTTATATTGGCAACCTGAACGTTTCAAGAAAAATAAAATATAAGAAAAGAATAAAATGAAAAAGATAATTAAATAGAATTAAAAATAAACTCGATTTGTTTAGATGATAAAATTTTAAAACTAAATGTCTGATTGAGAAAACTACGACAATAAACCATAAAAACTTAGACCACCAGGAAGACCCTTAAAAAAATAGCTGGACAGTTGGAGGACGTCAGTTTTTCAGGATAACCCAGTTCAATAAAACACAGGTCTCAGGGCTAACGTAAGAAGAAGAAGAAGAAGAAATTTTTATTTTGTATAAAATTATTATTTTACGTCTATGAAGATTCTAGGATTTGTCCCTAAACGGAGACTAAAATTTCTAATTCTCTCTCTCTCTTTCTCTCTCTTGGTATTTCATTCGGTACGTTAGGATTTCATTATTAAGATGTCTCGCAGGTAAAGTAAGGTAATTTTTTAAAGCTCCTTAAGATCGTGCATGAAAGTTACCTTACCCTTACCTTCCCTATCTTCTACCACCAACCAACCAACCAACTAGTAGCAGCAGCAGGAGCAGCAGCAAGTCGTGCAACTTTCAACGAATCTTCTTTTTAACGAGCACAGACGTAAAGAAGTTCTCTCTAAGTTTCTCTCACCCATGTGGCGTTTTACTACAAACTTTTCTTCTCATGTAAGTCGTTACTTGTCACAGTTACTACTACTTTTCTTCTTCTTCTTTAACTTTTAGCCTTTTCTTTCGAGTCTTCTTTCCATTCGAATTACCAAAGTATTACAACACCTAGTAGTTGATAGAATTTTATTATAAACGTATGAATAATTACATTTATCATCATCATCATCACCACAATCAGTGGGAAGAACCACAAAATTATTATAGCGTTTATATTAATTCATTTAATAATATTTTTATTTCAAACTTTATTTTTTTTATTTTTTACAACTCGTGTAACAGTCCCACCCATTGACACACGTCGGTGTATGCATTGACAACACCAACTTGTTGATAATAATTTTATTATCGACTCAAGAATAATTGCATTTATTGTAATCAACATCATCATCATCACCACAATCAATGGGGAAAACCAAAAAATTATTATAGCATTTATATTATTTCATTGAATAATATTGTTCTTTCAAACTTCATTTCTCTTATTCTTAACAACTCGTGTAAAATCCACCCACCGACACACGTCGGAGTTAGGGATGTTTATTTTTGCCCCCAAGTACTCCTCTTCCTTCTTTTACCTTCTCTCATCGAAGTCACTTGTGTGCACTGTCACAATCTTCGAAAATCTTCTCTGAACATTCTTACCTTGGCTTGGCTGAACTTTACGGGTGCAATCACGTACTCGAAATACACAGCAGCACACGAAGAAGAAGAAGAGGGTTGACTTGAAAGGAAGAAATCCAAAGATATATAGAAAATATATATAGAAATAGAGAAAGAGAGATAGGAAAGAGGGGAGAGGGAGAGAGAAAAGGGAAAAGGAAAGGAAAGGAAGGAAACTTCTACTCCAGAAGGAGGATCACCGATTCAACGTGGGTCGTTAAAGTGTGAGGAAAGTGTTGCAAAATTTGCGACGTAGAATTCGATTATCTGAACTTCTCTCGTACAAGAGAGAAATAAAGAAATAAAGGAAGAGAGAGAAAGAGAGAGAGAGAGGGAGGGAGAAAGATTTCTTTCTTTACACAAATAGAAGCCGTTGGGATTACGCGAAAGAACTTGGAGAGTTGGAGAGAGAGTTGGTATTGACCAAGTCCAAGTCCAAGTAGTGGAGGAGACCTACGATGTAGTCAGACGTTGGTAAAGTTTTCTAAGTAAAACCATAGAAAGAAAAGAGAGAAAAAAAAAAAAATAAATAAATCATTTCAATTCTATAACTTTTACTTGATTCCTATTAAAAAATCTCTTTATTTTTCAAAAATAAATAATTTATACAACGACTGTAAGAATATTTCGTTAAACAATTGAAACGATTGTTCAAATAGAGCATATTATCTCAAAGTAGTTTAAAGCAGATTATGGTTGTAATTAAAAATACATTTATCGAGTTTATTAATGGAAGGAATAGGGGGAAGGAAGGTAGAAGAAAGAAAAATCAAAAACATTGAGAAACTTTTTCAAACGAGTGCACGATGCAACAAAATAAAGTATTTTTATTCGTTCAATTCGTATTCGTACAACCTATATCTATAATACCACTTTATGTACTACACTTATATATACTTACACACTTATAAACATATAAGTCTTCTCTACACACAGGCTTGGTAAAAGACCACTAGAAAGTAGATATACAAAGACTATGAAGAACTACTATGGAGAGTAGTAGCTAAACCTAAATCGTCGTTATTTGAAAATGCATGTGATGTGATAGAAGGACTGGGAGAGGGTTTCAAAAAGAGGGAATGTATGATGGTATTGTGTTGGAAAGTCGCCTTACTTCGTGCATTCTTGTCAACCAAAGTACTCTACGTCGTCTTCCCTTACATCCGTCCCTTCATCCCTTTCTTTCTTGTGAGGGGTAGTAAAACAGTCAGAAAGATCCTTGTGGTCTTCTCTCGGCATCAAGATCTCCAGTTGAGATCACGACAGGTATCCACCACCACCACCACCACCTCCTACCCCTTACCATCATCCCTTTCTAACTCTCTTTGTCTTCTTCTTCTCTCTTCTCTCTCCTCTCTTTCTCTCTGTTAGATTCCAACAGACATTTCGTTCGTGAGATTTATCCAAGCACTGAATTTCAAGTCCATTTTACAGCACACGTCCGCCATCACAGTACACCGTCAACTGTTCTACTTCTACTTCTACGTCCACGTCTACTTTTAGTTCTACTTCTACTTCTATTCCTCTTTTACCCTCACTGCATTGTCTTTTCTCTCTTTCCCCCCTTGACGAGATACTACTACCATCTATTACCCTTTTTTTTCTCTCATAGGTACTCTCTCTCTCTCTCTTTCTTTTTAGATAGAAAACTACATTCCTAAAGAAAATGTATCGCTAAACCAGCTATGCTTTGCAAACGTCTGACTACATCGTAAGTCTCCTCTACTACTTGGACTTGAATTTGGACTTGGTCGATACAAATTCTCGATCTCTCGAGTTATTTAGCGTAATTTTATGCTTACAAGGCCTTTATTTTATTCTATCTTTACGAGAAACTATTGCTATGATTTTAAAATACCCTACGATCATAATCTAATTTGTTATTCCGATCGATGTCTTTCGTAGAATCGTCACACGTGTATCGTATACAGTTTTTCGCGATAGTTTCATTCTAAACGAGACGTATTCGATAACGTTTCATACCAGTACGCAAATAAATGATTCATCTATATACCTAAATAAAATTTTTAATAACAGAAACGAGATTTTTCTTAATTTGATACAGTTTTGCATGTATTAGAATAAACGAAAAATATATATTTGAGTGGGTATCTGTGATAATTTATTATTATTGTAATTTAATACGAATAGATGATAATTTATTCGAATATTAATATTTATTATACAATATGAATATTATCAACGTTTAATAATAAATTTACACAATGGAAATTTACATTGTCACGGTTTAAAAATTAAAACAAGCTATGAAGTATCCTTGACCGGATATAAAAGTTCATTTTCATTTTAAACGAATTCATCAGATTCATTGAAATTAATCTCAATTATACTGTACACGCGTGTGTGTGTGTGTAAATGACAAATATAATAGAAAGAAATAAATAAAACTTTAAATTTCGTATCAACACCTCGATACTCGATCAAACCTAAATGGAAACTCGATCAAACTCAAATAGGGGAAACACATCGAAATCATTGAAATTAATCTCAATTATAGTGTCTCCACATGTACGTGTGTGCGTGTCAATGAAGAATACAATAGAAGACAAAAAAATAAATAAAATTTAGAATTTTCAGGTATAGGTTTAGGTATTTTCTGATTAACCTGCCCATCTTGAAAGATAAGCCTTAAAAAGAGAAGGGAATGAAATCGTTTAAGTGTTTGAATGAAAAGATCGTAGCAGAAGAAGAGAAGAGGAGGGTGGAGGAATGGGGAGGAATGGGGAGGAGTGAGGAGGAGTGAGGAGAAGTGGGTGGATGGGAAGAGGTTATCACTCGGGATCGTTACTCGACGTTTCCCAGGAGGAAGCTCTCAACGGAGGACTTTATTAAGCTCGAAAGGGCTGACTGGATAGTTCGCCACGCGATAACGTGAGAACGTAACATAAGGCATATCCACGCGCATGATGTACGTTCCACGTACCGTACCGAGAACGGCAACTATAAATATTCCGGTCTACCCGTCCGCGGCACGCGGCGCCAACACGCGAGTACCCGCACCGAACCACCACCACCACCCATTCACTACCCACTTACCACCTACTCACCACCCATTCACAATCCCCCGTCCGTCCCTTAAACCCCTTTAAACCCCCTTAAAACCTACTAGTTGTTTCTTCACAATTCGTTCGAATGATCTTACGATCGTTGTGAAATAATAGAAAATAGAGATAGATTCGATGATCCTAGTATATCATTCGTAAGGGTTATAATCAATTCCCCCTATAACTGCAATCTACCATAAAGAGAGAGAGAGAAAAGAGGTCTTCAAAATAAATCTTTCGAGCAATTTTATTCATGGGGTTGTGTTATTCGAGAGTTTATATTAAATTGTTCTATAAGTTTCTTTCTTTTTTCTTAATTTACTTTTTGTATTAATTGTCTTATATTATTTTATTAATATTAAATACCATAGTATTATATGAATAAGGTAATAGGAACATAATCGTATATTGTTAAATAAAATAATATATTGTAAAATTCAACACACACGCAAAATAAGGAAGAAACTTATGGGACAATCTAATAAAATTTATGAAATTGAAACTATGATAGTGGTAATTATTCTATATTAAAATACCTTACTAATTATATAAAAATCATTTCGAGATATCAAATTACGATACGTGGTGTCCTTATTCAAATACTTTCTCCAATGTGTTCAACAATTCTACGACAATAATTTGACGATAGTTGTAACCAAACGCCGGACTACCACCACCACCACCTTCTCATCCTCCTCCGTGGAGGATTCGACTCGAGTGGAAACGCCGGTTCTGTAATTAATACGATCGGGCGCCGAGATTCTCTCGGTTGAAATTAATTAAACGCTATTTCCACGAGAACGGAGAAGCAATTTTCATCCAAGGCCAAGCTTTCACGAGTATGCGCGTGTGTAGGCGTATACAAGGTGTCCCTGAACGAGGTGACAAATATTTTACGGGGGTAGTTTCAACAGATCAACAAGAATCTTTCTTACAAACTTATATGGGATTAAAGATTCAAATTTTAGTCATATGTAACACACCTACATGTGTGTGTAGGTGTATAGAAGATGTTCCAGAACAAGATGACAAGTATTTTACAGGGATAGTTTCAACAGATCAATAAGAATCTTTCCTACAAGCTTATTTAGGATTAAAGATTTTAAATTTAATCATACGTGTGTATGTTATCGTGCATATCAGATAAATCAATCGATAGTTTAAAGAATAATATTAAAATTTGTGTGTGAAATTAGGCTATCTGTAATCGAGAAAAAATATGAAAAATTGTAGACTTGGAAAAAATTCAATTACCCAATCGTTCAATAATTCTTTTCTTTTATTTAAGAACATCACATATACATTGTATATTGACAAATATGAAACCTATAAGAGTTATTTTCCTTTCATCGATCGAATTGGAGAATTCTGAAGGAATTTCACCCGTGAGACGTCTGACGATGACGACGGGATATAAAAATAAAGAAAGAAAAATGGAAAGACGTCGACGAGTCAGGTTCGTGAAAGTCGGTGTTTCTTCTTTGCAAAAGTTCGCAATGATATCTCGTTCCCAATACCATCCACCGGAGGATGGACCCTTTTCCTTTTTGACATACCAAGTAGCTTCGTCGATATACACCCTTCCTTTCCTTCCTTCACTCTTTCTCTCTCTTTCTCTTTCTCTCTGTTGAAAATATTACTGCGAAATTCTGACGTGTCATTTACGCGAAGTGTGTAAACCTCATTGCAATGTTTGTGTAATGCGTGTGCTTATACATTTTATATTTAAATAAGGATTTAAAGGTACATGCATTTACACACACACACACACACACACACACACACACACACACGTGTTTTTATAATTTGCAACAAACTGTGATATATTATTGCTTATATACATATGATAATTTTCAATATACACTCGTGTATATCAAGAATTTATACGAATTCTCGTTAAAGGTGTAACGAAAAAAACAAAACAAAATAAATAATTAAATGAAGAATCTAATTTACTCTTACTTCGATCAACTCATTCCATACACAGAGACGAACAAAGTGTCATCTATTTTCTGTAGTCACCATTGTTCTTCTACAAGTAACTACTTTCTTTTCAATGGGTGTATCGGAGTACAAAAGCAGAAGAAGCAGAAGTAGAAGACGAAGAAGACGAAGAAGAAAACGAGGAGAAAAAGAGGAAGAATATATAAAGGTGAAAAGAGCTGATGTAAAATGGAAGAAAGCAAGGTAAGAAAAGACAAAGACAAAGACTGAAGTTAAAAGAAAAATACTGGAACAAAAAAAAAGTCGAAAAAGAAAAGATAGGAAAGAAAGAAAGAAAGAAAAAAAGAAAGAAAGGAAGAAAAAAAAGGGGTAAAAGTAAAGCCGGTGGAGACAGAGACGTCTTCGCACAGACTACGAAATTCCCTGGACAAATTAGGTCGCTTCAGCAAGGAAACCACCATTCCCTTCTCCTTCTCCCTCCTCCCTTCACCCTCCTTCCTCACTCTTTCCCTTAACGTGAGGTAAAACGTGTCTCGAATGGTCTACGTTTCTCTTGTCGATTCTCAGCTTCCTTGTAAATCCGAACGAACGACTCGACACGCAGTGGTGCATAGTATTGTCTCCTACCACGTCTATTTATTTGACTTTTTTTCTTCTACAAACTTATGTTAGTTCATTCTAGTTGTTTAACTAAAGAATTTGGTGGAAATACGTTCTTATAATAAATTAAAAACTCAACTAACGATTTAAATTCATTCATACTGTCAATGCATACACACATACAACTGTTTATAAAATTAATAACATAAAGTAAATTTAATTTTTAATCTAAACCTGTTTGACGAAAATTTACTTTGCTTTCTGTTAACGACGCATGAGAAAAGGTTTCATCGTAAAACAAAGTGGTTAAATGAATTGTGTTCGAACAGCAGAAAGCAATTTTCAATGGTTTCAACATCAGACTATCACAGAGTGGTGGGTTCTCTTACGAATGAACTTTACAGGAACGAAGGAGGAGAGAGGAAGGAGGAGGAGGAGGGTGAAGTGAAGATTTTCACCTAGCGGACACCGCACGCATTTGCAGGTGTAAGTTTGTACGACCCAGGTAACATGCGTCTCCAGTGAATAAGACATTTATGATAATGTCGAGGTTGCGAAAGGGGAAAATTTAGCAACGTTCAACCAAGGAATTTCTCTATCTTTCTCGCACATATATATATTTTATATATATATTCTCCTTGGATCTATTTGCATCTTTCTCTTACTCAGTTACTCTGTTACCCTCGTACCTAGCAGATGGGACTTTCATCCCTTTTCGTCGAGTTCTCTCGTGGTACGAATAGGAAATGAGGTTTATTTGGGTCAAACCATCCTAGACTTGAAACTTTCCTACCAATCCTTTCCTCTTTGATATCTTTTTCTCACTTTTTATCTTTCTTCTTCTTCCTATTTTCTCTCTTTCTCTCTCTCTCTCTCTCTTTTTGGATCTTGTACTATATCCATTTTTACACAAACTCAAATATTCATACGAACGTAACCAAGGAATCAATCTAATGCAGTACGATCTGATATGTTTTTTACCACATTTCATTTTTGTTTTTTATTTAGATGTTCTACAATTTCGTAAAAATCGTTATTACGATATTACTTATTTGTTTAAACAAATATATATGAATTTTTGTATGAAAAGTGTAACTAAATCTAGCGTATTTAACCCCTCTGTAATGATTACGAGTTCGGTTATATCTTTTCTCTTTTAAAATCATAGTTAAAGCTCTTGAGAATTTCAAGGGAAAGTTCGATTCAAGAATAAGAAGAAGAAGAAGAAGTAGAAGAAGTAGAAGAAGCAAATGCTTAATCGAGCGAAGTTAATTTCAACTAAAGTTTCTGATCAAGAAGAAGGAAAATTCGAATGAGAATAAAGGCGTTCCTGTTGCTTCAGCTTGGAACTTGGAAAAAGATAGTCTAAGTAATGTCAGAGGGCTCGAATGACGGCCAGGGGTTAAATTGAAGTCTCATGTCAAGCCAACGAGAAGATCGGAATATATATTTTCATATAAAATAAATCTGAGTGAACCTATTAATGAAAATTCAGTCAGAAGAAAAGTGACTTTTTCTCTCGTAAGGAAAAGAAAATGAGAAAAAATTAGATTTCTAAACTAGAATTTTTACTGGATTAACATTTTGATTAAAAATCATTTAACCCTCTCTCAAAATAAAAAAAGTAAACGAACGAATAAATTTTGTGCAGTCAAATTCGTAACGTAAAGCTGACTCCGAAAGAGTATTATTGTCATGTTGTTGATGACTACGATGATAGGAGTCAAAGGAAATGCAGATGTTACGTTTGAATAAACAAACGAGAGTTAGTTCGGTTGTTGCTCGATTTCTAAATCTGTTTAAATCGAATAGATCACGTATTATTTCGAAAAGGGCATCCACCATCACCAGTAGCAGTAGTTGTTGCTGTGATAGCAACGATACTGCCGGTCAGATTTCGTAAGCACGTTCATACACACATATACACACACACATACACACAGATATATATGTGCGTGCAGCACGTGACCACTGTGGGTAATGAGAGGGTGAGAAAGAGAGAATGCTAGAGGGATAGGAAGGGTAAACCGCAACTCGCAAACGTACGTTCCTGCGTTAACTCGCCGCAAAAGCGGCTTTCCCTCTATCTGTCTCTGTCCTTCTTTCTCTCTTCCTCTTTCTCTTCCTCTCTCTCTCTCTCTCTCTCTCACTGGAACATTCGTTTTGAATCTCGTGCCAATGCGTTTTTCGTTCTCGTGCAATGATCGAATGGAAGTGCACGCGTGTACACCGTGGTTTACCATTTCGGTGAGCCTGTTGGTAACAGGAATGGGAAGATAGCTGAAGTGGTTGGTGATAAACGAGGGAGACAAATTTATTTTTTCAAATGAAAAGAGAGTGTATGCGTTTATGTTAAATTCCTCTCCCAAAAAGAAAAAATAGAAAAATAGGAAAAGGAAATATTTAAATGACAAGTCACGTATCTTAAAATGTTAAGCGTTAAATTATTCAATCTTAACACAGATAAAATATATTTCAAGTTACCACGTAAGTTACTGTTAGTTAAAACGTAGAGTTTCAAATTAAGATGAGTTATCGATTTTTTTCTCAAGTATCGTCTTCCTCCTCTTCCTCCACCTCCTTGAATTTTGATGGATTTAGGACGCTGATACGTTGAAACTCTTAGCTTAGTTTTAAGGAGGTCTACCAATCTAAAGCAGATATATATGAACATCCCTACTGTACCTTTAAAAGGACATTTTATACTTTTATTTGAGAATACTATGCTTGCACAGTATCTTTATTTCAAAAGAAAATAAACGTTAGAAAGTTGATTAAGTGAAATATTATTTATAATAACAGAGAGCTTGTTTAAAGTGCCCTGCCTAGCAATAGTAATGGACGACTAAAGTCATTTGTTGAGTTTTGAAGTAGATACTTGAGAAACAAAATGGTTGCAAAAGCCTAGAGAAATAGACAGTGAGAGAGAAAGAGAGAAGAAGAGAGAATGAATAACTAAATTGTAAACTCTGAGGTGCACGCTCCAACGAAAGATAGTCGAATTAGGTTGTTCCATGGAAGAGTATCGCGAGAATGGAAAATGAACAGACAGAGAGAAAGAGAAAGAGGAAAAGGAAGAGGAAGAGAGATAGATATACATCTCGAATATTTGTCTAGACGATGCCCATCCAAAGTGTTCCCTTGAATTCATCAGTTAGTTTGTTTGATACCGTACTGAAAACACAAGAGTCGAGGTGTTAAACAACTATTAGCAGTTACCTTTGAGTAAGAAGAAAATCTGATTAGCAGCGAGTTCGTGGTAGCTTTAGACTTTCCATCCCTTATGCCCACACTTATATTTATTTATTGATTAACTTATTTACACAGAGAGAGAGAGAGAGAGAGAGAGAGGGAAGGAGTAGCGGTGAACGTGCAAAGAACAAGGATTTCCATTTTCGAGACATCTCTTTTGCAGTTACAGGTTTCATTCGCAGCTGGCTTTAGATTCACTTCTCATCGTACCCCTTCTCCTTCTCCTTCACCCTTTCCTTCATCTCCCACTTCCTTCTATTCCTCTTCTTCTTCTTCTTCATTCGTTGGTTCGTAACTAAACATAACTCGAGGCAACTGTAACTACAGGTTCCACGTTTCCCTATTGCTATGGTTCCGCGTCTTAACGTACTGAGATTTAAGACCGTTCTCGTCGTCTTCGTCTTCGTCCTCTTCGTTTGCCATACACCAAAAGCTTCGAGAGAAACTTATTTCCCGTTCCAACAAATGTACTTTGGAAACTTGTTACGTATATTTCACTGTCTTATGCTACCTAATTCCAACGTTAAACGGGAAAGTTAGAGAGACGTGTCTCTATAATCATTCGAGATGTAAGAATATTTTTCTTTTTGTAATAATAATTTGCTAGTGGTGGTAGTGATGGTGGGGAATATAAATAAAATGTTCAAATTATATAATACAATATTTATATATTAATAAATATATTAACCTTTTAGATATGGCTGAGTTATACCCGAGGTGTATTCCTTGAACGGCAAAATCTGACTCGAATTACTTACAGTACCGAAATATGTGACGTGAGTATATTGAAATAAAATATTCTATGATTACATTACAAACGTCCAAATGATATAATATAATATTTATACATTAATAAATACATTAACCTTTGTAATAAAAAATCTAAACGTGATTTTGGAGAAGAGAATATAAAGGAACGAGGAAAAGCACGTGTAGTTTGTTATGCCACGAGTACATACTTTCCCTTGAAGTTCTTTCTTGATTTCTTACTTCTTCTTTCCCCTACCCTTTTGCCACCCTTCCATATATACTCTTTTCCTTTCTCTTTTATCCCTGTTCTTATTCCCTTCTTAAGTCACAACGCAACCCTCAGAACGATCGCTTAATCCACTGAACGAGGAGTTTCCTGAAACGGGGGTAACTTCGAAAGGATAATTAATCGACTCTTTATGTTTTTACCTCAAACACTTGGGAAACCTTTCTTCGATCGCTCCATTCACCCCTCTCCTTTCTTTATTTTTATGGGAATTGGCCAGAAACGATATCAACGTATCGATTCTATAACAGAAGAAACGTTCTTTCTACTTGAGATGAGTGTTATTGTTCGTACAATTGAAGTTTGTTTATCTTCTTTCCTTTAATAAATTAGAAGACAAAAAATAGAGAGTCAGTAAATAATCGTTTGGCTTTTTTTTTAATGAAAATATCATTCGAACGAAATGATGGTTATTTTTTTCTTCGAAGGAAATAGGAAATAAATTAGTTTATGGGTATCGACAAGAAATTTCAATCAAGATGGATATCAATCATGCGTGGTGTTGTATTTAATTGATCGATGTCTGGTTATTTCCCTAGATCAAGCTGAACAGAATGCAGGGAAATCATTTAACGCGGTTACCTCAAACCTATCTCTCCCTTTCTGAAACGATATCTCGCATGAAACAATAAAGCCTATCAATCGCAATATCTCTACCACTGAATGCTATATTTATTCAGTTAAATATATTTACTCGTCATAAACACAATTGTCAGATTTTTCAAGTCAAAAGTATTAACACGTAACTCCGCCTGCAGTTATCTGGGTGAATCGAGTAACCCAGAGACACTGTTGCCGGTCCCAAGCCCGGATAAAGGAGGAGGGTTGGGGAATAAGGTTTAGCCACCTATTCCCCGTAAAAAAGGATTCCTTGCTCAGAGAATAGGAACATCAACCTCGAATAATGGACGGATTCACGGGAAGACCAGTCCAATAAAACACAGGTCTCAGGTCTAAAGTAAGAAGAAGAAGAAGAAGTATTAATACGAATCATTGTATTTGCATAACGAATATGGATTGGATTAGGAATTTTTTTGATGATTAATAAAAACAAACCAAAAATATATGACGAAGATTATCGGTTCCATGGAAATACAACTAAACCTTTTGCATGATTTATTTCTTTTCTTTTATTTTCGATTTTGTTTGGTAAGATTTCTCGTATAAATCAACTTTTAGAAATATTGTTTGAATTTCCTTACGAAATGTTTATCGATTTCAAAGATTGAAAGGATTGTCGTTAAACCAGCTAAGATTTCTCTTAGCATTTGCTGCTAATTCGATCGCAAATAAGCATTGCAAATCCCCAAAGAAAAATGCCTTTACGTATACATATTTCTATGTCGTTTGATTTATCCGAAGATTTTAATCCAGTAAAAACATCGATAGAAAAGATCTCTCTAACAAAAAAGAACTTGAGATTTCTTACTCTCCTCTTATTTATTCTTTTAGTTAGTAGAAAATGTTCTAACAAAGTGTTATTTACTTAATACGTTAACAAAAAATTATCCTTTCTTTAAGTTAATATTTCAAATTTATGATTTGCTTGAATATCAAACTTATTCGGAAATATTTCCACAAGATCCAATCTAATCTTTTAGATGGGAAAAGAGACATTCCAGCAGTATGATCGAATTGATAAAGGATAATATACTACTTTTGTATATTAAAAATAAGAATAAATTTGAAATATATGTAAAATAGTTGGTAGTGTAAAGTATGTGTGTATGTATTTTTGTGAGTATATTCTCTTACACATAAATGGATAAAGAATATATCAAATATAATATCATAGATGGGATAAAGTCTGTCTAAATTTCTCTCTCTCTCTCTGTGTATGTTTATGTAAAGTAAATATATATGTGTGTGTGTGTGTATAGGATAAAGGATTTATGCAGAAGGTATATCCTTTCAACTTGAACAATCACGAATAGGGAAGTATATCAGAAAGTCGTAAAAGTCTTCGGAGGTTTAACACGTTTGACCGCACTTTACCTTTACTCGGAAGGTAAAATTATCGAGTATTTGTCGGGAACCGCACGATAGGCTGAAAGAGTTAACGTTATCAAGAAACTTTACAACTAAATCATGCCTAACGCTTATCTGCACGTGATGCACGAAAGTGCATAACGACGCGTACTCCTTTCTCCCTTACCCCCCCAATCTCCACACACAACCTTCTTTTCTTCTCACACCATGGTACATGGATTACGTACGACGTTCCTTCTTTCCAAGCAATGAGGTGTTTTAAATTGATCGATCTTTTAGAATTTTACATTATTCATTTTTTCTTTTTAATTACACGGAATTATATTTTTCAATCCAATTACACGCTAGGTTAATAAAACAATTTATTATGAAAATAATTTACTACTCGTTAATTCAATTTTTAGAGATGGTGTGTTTATTATTTAATCTGTTAAATTTACGACTAACTTTAACTTTGTTGTTTCAAGAAAGTATAAAAGCATAATGCAATTATGAGAATAATTTTTTAAACGTAGGAATTTGATAAATATATTTAAGGAATAAGTTGAGGATTTACGAGAACCTTAACAAGGTTTTAAAAAAAATTTTAAATCCTATTAAAAGAATATACAAATTATGTAAATAATTTTCTAAATGTACGATTTAAATAAATAAATAAATAAATATTATTGTACGTTTAAGAATAAATTTGGGAAATATTTAACAGTTATTCGTAGTACCTAGTGACGTATATACTAACGCAAAAGGTTTCCCTTTTATCGAAGAATGCAACGACGTGTTCTTAAAGGCTTTCCAAGCAGTGAACACGACTGTCTTTGCTGTTGACATGTCGCCATGGTCGTCTACCTTTTAGCATTCCCTTTTCCCATACAACCACCCATCCTTTCCTTTTCTCTACCATCCCTCTCACGTTTTCTGCTTTCTAGTCGAGGTTTCCTTCTACTTTGCTTGCGCCTCTGGAGTGCACTCCCTTCTATTTAAAGGAACAAGCTTGTCTCTTGCGTCAAATCCCAAAGCCATTCGCTGAACGAAATGCAGAAGAGAGCGAACGAGCTATGCACCGAAAGCTAACTCATGCGTGTATCTATCTATCGATCTTATCTATCGATCTATCGATACGAGTCTCTCTCTCTCTTTTTAAATTCTTCTTCCTGTACAAATAGAAAGACAAAAAAGTGGAATAGGAGTATAAGTTAGACTCGTTACGTCTCTTGAGAGATACGTCTTTTCGATATAGGTCGATACAACCCTTTTCCCCCTTTCCCTTTTCCCTTTTCCTCCTCCCACATCCATTTCACTTTGAACGAGATTGAATATCTTTGAGATATCATCCCTAAAAAATTCTGAGACCAATCTTGAATCCTTCTTTATTTTTTTTTTCTCTCTTTCTTTCCCTCTGGGGGGATCAAGCGAAGTATAATGAAAAGATTTCAAATCGAGAAGATTGTTCTTTATTTTTCTTACAATCTTTTTTTTATCTTCTTATAGTAATTTTTATTTCTGATTTATAAATATAATATTTATAATTATGTTATGTATATTAATATTATTATAATATATATGTTACAATAAATCTATTATTTTTACCTTTATTTCAAGCTTAAATATATTACATTTATGCATTTAAAATAGGATATACGTGGATATTAAATTAGAAATCTTTAAAAATAATCGACATTAATTGAAAAATAAAAAAAGAATAAAGAGAAGAGAGAATATCTTTGACACGTTGGTTTATTCGTAAAAAAAGTAGAACATATTTCACAGAAATAAAGAAATGTCTCCGTTGTGTTCTATAGTATTATTACTACCACTACTACTATTATTACTACTACTATTATTATTATTATTATTATGATCGAAAAATTGATAACAATGAGAGAATAAAAGAAGAAAAGGAAAGAAGAGAATACGTTTGGATAAATCGATTATCCTATTGCAGAAAAAAGTTGTATCGTCAAAATGCCAATGTTCGTTCGATTATTGTGGATTAGAATGAACGTTGGAGATCGAAAAAGGGATTTGAAAAATCGATCCAGCTATAACTGGATAACTCTACTCTACTCCTTTATCGAATTTTCTCGTCAAAAAGCGACTATACGAATACATGGTGGTCGGATCAACTTTTCATTGGTACACTCCTCCCTTATGTGTATTTTCTTTTTCTTCTTCTATTTTTTTTTTTTTTTTTTTTTACTTTCTATCCTTGTCCCCTTTTTTCAAATCCTCCTCTCTCTCCTTCTTCTTTTTCAACCAAGTCCATCCCTGGCCACATAGCACGCGTGTGTTCGTCCATGCGAATATTTCAGCGATATGCGAGAGCAGGAAAACGTTTCGTCGTACCATCGAAAGGAGTTTCCTTCATGGTGTCACACCGTACCATACTCACACCATACGATGTGTATGTCTGTATAATCCATGGAATGTCATTTTCCCTTGCGGCTGTTCAACGCATCGTCACATACTCTTCTCTCTTTCTCACACACACATACATACATACACATACACACATGCTCTTTTTACTTTTTTTTTCTTCACTTTCTGTATGAAATAGTCTACGCTCGTACACAGGGTGTCACGTCTAGGAAATAATTTTTGTTATCTGTATTCCACGATAACTTTGAAAGATGGTAGAACTCATTTAACGTAACTTTGATAAATAAAAATAAATTAAAATGATAATAGGTTTTTTTTAAAGAATTGTTTCATACACTCATCCTGTTTGATTTTTAATGAAAAGTATTTTCTTTTCGTATAAATCTAAATCGAAGTAAATCTCATTAACGTTTGAAACGTTACTCGTTGTAGGTGTGAAAAGAAAATAAGGGGAAATGTTAAGAGATGAGAAAGTTTCTCGAGTCACCCGTTATAAAAATTCTAAAAGAGTGAGAGAGTGAGAGAGTGAGAGAGAGAGAGAGAGGATGTGCAATGGTACGATGGTATCTATCCGTTCGTCGTTTTTACCAATAGCAACACCTTTCACCACCGAGCAGCAGGGTGGTGGTGGTCTCCGGTTTTCAAAGCTTTATCGAAAAATCCGTCCAACGAATGGAAAGCTCCTATACGTTGGGCAACATCATCCTTTGGGAGTTTCGAAGGTCGAAACCATCTTAGGGAATCTCACTTGGATAGTTCGCCTTCGGCAAAGCTCGATGCGGTTGCTGCTATTTGTTATAAAAGAGGAACCAAAAAAAGGAAAAAGATAGAAAGAAACCGAGGATATAAAAAAAGAAATAGAGAAAATAATCTATAAAGTGTATCGTAAATGACGAAAGATATTAACACTAGATTGTAGAACTTTAAGTAGATTTATGGATTCTTATTTTGCCTGAAACATTGATTCAAACATTCGAAAATATACTGGAAACATATTGTCGAATTTTTTATTAGAATTCAATAGGAAAATCAGATATTTTTCTTCACATCAACCTAATATATTATTATTTGTAAAGAAACTTTATTATAAAGAAACCTTGACACAACTCTAACGAAAAGTACAAATTTTCTGGACTTCAAGTTTAAAGCAACTTGGCAAAAAAGTACGTGGTCTTCTGGATCTCAAATTGTTCATTTTACGAAGAGTACGAATATTCTGTACCCCAGTTTATCAAATACACGAAAGATACAACATTTATCTTGAAAAAACCCTGACGAAGAGTACGAATTTTCCAGTCCTCCAAGTTCAGAGCAACTTTACGAAGAGTACAAGGTTTTCTGGATTTGATATTAATTATATTAATTATACTAATGTTGAAAAAAATATTTTTAAATCCGAAAAAGAAAAAACTGTCGTTCCAATTAATACATAATTTTATTCCAAAACGATTCAAGAAGTTTCATTCAATTCAAAAGCAAAATCACAAGGAGACAGAAACGATGTTTGATTTACCCTTCCTGTTCTCCTCTTTCTCCTCCACTTCCTCTTCTTCTTCTCCCTTCGTTTCTCTCCTTCAACCACGTACATTCAGAACACTCATCCCCTTACTCATTTTCTTTTAAAGAGGCCTGGTTGGTTGGTTGATCGACAAGGACTGTTACGATTAATCCTTCCACCCCAAGCTACAAAAATTCATTTCATTTTGCTCTGCAAGAGAGGATCGTCAAGATGGAAGCAAGTAAACTCCAAAAAAAAAATCAAGGACGAAAGAGAGAGTAGGGAGGGGGTGTAAGAGGGGTGAAAATTTTTGCAGCATGGCGGATACTCCTTCTTTTTTTTTTTCTCTCTCGTGAGATGCGAGCGTAGAGTAGAAAAGTAGGCGTTGCCGATGTTCTACCTCTCTCCCCTTTCTTTTATCACCCCTCCTGTTTCCCATAAGCTATTGACACAATCAAATAGCTTGTTGTATGGCAACCCCCTACTTTCCTATGGCTTCTCTCCCATCGCCATACTTTTTAACACCATATTCCACCATATTCCACTATTTTCATCATACCTTTTTGTTTTTTGACGAATATAGAACATCTTCTTTACGTATGCATATCCATGTATGTGTGTGTGTGTGTCTATGGTCTTTTTAAATATTAATTGGAAGTTTTTAAAAAATTTTTCTCGTATATTTTTAAAAGTTGTACAAGAGTATTACTTTCCACACCCCTCTTCTTGCCTCATAGCACGTTTTTACGAGTGTCGACGTGTAAAAAATATTCTCGAACCAGAGTGTGTGTTCAAATATTACTCCGAAGTTTCAGTTTTAATTTTTAATTCTATCAATATTTAAAAAAATTCTTTTTCACCTTTTCTCTTTTACTCTTTCTCTCACTCTTTTTGCTCTTTCCCTTTATAAAATTCTCTGAAATTAAAATAGGAAGTTACATTTATATCATTTTATTTTATTTTCCATGGTATTATACAAAAAGAAACATACGTAAAATATGTTTAAACGATTCTTCGATACTCCAATCGTAATGAAACGATACAGAAACAAACACAATAATAATAAAAATTGTTATAGATTATTCATTTATTTTCATCTCTTCTTTTCTTTCCTATTTATGTATTGCAAATGATTCTTTCAATAGTTCAATCATAATGAAACGATACAGAAAGAACAAAATAATATAAATTGTAGCAAATTATTATTTTATTTTAATCTTTTCTTTTTTTCATTTCATTTAATCAACACAGATGAACGTTTGAAAATGACGAAAGCTTTTGAAAAATCCTTCCTTTTGATGCTGTTTATCTTTTTATAAAAAAAACACAACCAATGATGATGTGCACGTGTATAATTCGAACATTTTTGTTTATCAGCAGATCTAATTCAGTCAATGTGAAAAAAGAGAGAAGAGAGGAGAGAAAAACAAATTCTAAAAAACATTTCATACAATTTCAATTACACAATTCTACGGTGTATGCAACTGCAACTGCAACTGCAACTACGTGTTTGTTCTATTTTAACATTGCCATCACATTTGAGGTAAAGCTGATTGTTTTAATTAAAAAACAACAACGGTCACATATCCACGAATGGTAAAACCCCACCACCCTGAACTAGGAGGAAGAAAAAGGGGTAGAAGGAAGAGAAGGGTAATGCTCAATCCACGAATCGTCCTCATCTCACACGATCGATCCTTATCCAAAGGATATTTTTCAATTAGCCGAGGATTAATTCACCTCTACTCTTCCACACTCACCACTACCTCCACCACCTCCAATCGAACCTCGTTTGATTCCTTCTGTTCGGATATTTTCATCCACCTTTTCCTAACTAGAATTCCACTATCGTATCAATTCCTTTTCCTTTCTAATCTTTACTCGAATTCTCAAATAAATGATTTTGTACAAAAGGAAAACTAAGATTAAATAATAATCTTTATTTTAGAATCTATAAATTATAGAATCCTAAAGTTTAAAGAGTTTTTAAATACTTTTATAATCCATTTATCCCAAATATTGGCAAAATAAATAAATAAGAATATTAAATATTTATTCGAGATTGTTACAAAGAAAAATTATTTATATATTATTTATATTATTAGTTTTATAATATATATTAATCTTATTAACAATTTTCATTACAGTTTTACAAATATGACACATAAAATTCTTTTACTGTCTTCCTTTCTATTTTCCAAGATACACGTGAAAATTTATTTAAGATTTTATTTATAATTCTGCAATGTTATATGCATCATTTTATTTATTACGATATATTTATTAATTCTTTGCTTTATATTCTATATGTATACTTTCTTTTTACATATAAAATTAACAAATATATTAATTTTATACAGGAATAAATTTCTCTTGGATTCGTGTTATTTCTATTTCGCTAATTTGAGATACAAAAGTGAGTTACTATTTCCAAAGTATGTACACATATATGTGTACATGTATATAGATATTCGGAACACCAACACCTGTGTTCAACTTTCAGGTTAAATTGTTCGCATCACGACTATAATTAGTCGAATTCTTCGAGCATGTAACAACGTGAGAGAAGTTTGTCAAAGTATATCGCGAACATTGATTTAATGTGATTTCAAACAAAATATCTTTATTTAAATAAAACTAATCGTGTTTGTTTAATAAATACTCCAATCAGATCTTTGAAACATAGATTTAAAAAAAAAACTATACACACACATATACTTGTAGGATTCTATTTGTTAGGAATTTGTATAAGAAGTAAAGATACTGGTACTTCATTTCTAAGAAAACTAAAAGGTTTCGAACACGAGAGTAGGTTGAAAAGTTCTTTTTTAGGCTTTAACTCGAGAGAAAAAGAGTAAGTTGTATAGTCTTAAGCCTAAAAAAATATGGCAGAAAAGTTCTGAACATAATAAACGATCATTGAGTTGAAAAAGTTCTCAGCCTACCTTCCACGAGAAGAGTTGGGAAGTTTCGAGCATAGGAACTTCTCAACAAACCCATGTATTTTCTTTCTACGATTATCTATTTTATTAAATAAAATTGTATTTAAACAAAAATCTATCTTACTGTTTGTACAGTGTTACGATCCTAATAAAACATTTTCATAATTTTGTAGAGTTTTCAAAAAGAACATAAAAGAAAGGTGTCGTTGTTTTGAAGGTTTGACAAGGAATACTCTCCTGAAAGTAATTAAACTCTGACAAATTGATTAATCGTACTATCGAAGAAAATATTAGTAAAAGGAATGAGTTGAAATATTATAAAGGACACTCCTTCGTTTATAAATTGGTTTGCCATATAATCGAATAGATCGATCTTCGAAAAGAAACTTCATAAATCGTTCGATCATCTTATTTCAAGAGAAAGGAAAGGAAGTGTTAGGGTATGTAACAAATATCAATCTCCAGAAAACAAACGTTGCAATTTATGAGTAACCCACAATAGATCTTCCTTTAACAAATATTTTTAATCTACGTTGTTTTTTTTTATATATTCTCCATCCTTTGTGTTTCTTTCTCTTCATTTTCAATTTCTGGAACAACATAGATCGAAAGTGAAATTACATTGAAAGAAACTATCACTAAAATCGATCGGATAATCGGAATAATCTGGAAACCATTGAAGCTCGTGCTCGATATTGAACTTAACGTTCTGTATTATACTCCCAGTAATACCCACTATAGTGATGCACCCTCACTATACGTACTACTACTACCCCTTTTGTACAAACAGCAAGCAAGGTTTCTTCCCTCCTCTACTTCGAATGTTCACGTAAACCTCTCCTCTTCCCCAGTGGCAAAGAAGAAGAAGAAAACGAAGAACCAACTATGCGACACCCTTCAATACCTTCCCCTTTTTATTTCCACCCAATGTCTACTCTCCCTTTTACAACAGTACCCTAAGTTACAACCCCCTTGTTTGAGTCAGGATATTACGTTAACCCGTTTGCGAGTAACCTTTCGTCCAATATGGCTACGACTATGAACTCTACACATTTCTATCTTCTTCTAAACGAATCTCATCTTATAATTTTAATAAACTCTCTCAACAATTTTATATTTTTATTAAACAAAAAGAAAATACAATCTTTATTCTACAATTATTATTATTGTTTTGAATATTCATCGAAAGGAATAAAAATTCTTCTAATTCAATTAAACAATAGCAAGGAGAAGACTAACTTGTCGATTTGTCAGAAAGTTTCCTTGAAATGCAAACACACGTGTCATCCAGTTTACTCCTTTCAAGTTGTCTATTGCAATTAGACTGTAAGGTTGGCTCACTATTGCGAACAACGTCCATTTCGTATACCTAACTCCTCTCTCTCTCTCTCTCTCTCTCCTCTCTCTATCCTTTTGTACTAGGACGATCTAGGCAAGCGTTATTTCTGAATGCAGGTACAGCTGTAGCTATACGTTTATATACAGTGCATGTACATATACGTGCATACATACATACATACATACATACATAAATATACACACACACACATACACACACATATATATACACCTATCTTGTTGCAACGAGATTCAAACCAATTCCGGTCGATTCACTCGCAAAGATCTCTCACACACTCTCTCTCTCTCTCTGTGTTTCTCACTCTCTCTCAGTCTTTCACTGTCTCTCAGTCTTTCACTCTCTCTCTCTCTCTCTCAGTCACTCTTTTGGCGTCTGTAACGTGGTTGAATTCTCCATCGATGTCCATCCCTCTTATTCTCTCTCTTCTACACACTTTTCCTACCCCCATGGACAGCCCTTGATACCTCCAACCACTTTGTATTATTGATCGAGACAAATGGACTCGAGTCCTTCTTCTTCTTCTCTCTCTCGCTCTATTTCTTGGTTGATCGAAAATTCGACGATGAAATTAGAATCGATTTGCAGTTTACATTTGTCCTCTTCTCACACGTGTATGCAATAAATGTACACATTTAAACATACTTTAATTTTTTAACTTATCTTGTGTTACAGATAATGAATGAACATGAACTATAATTTTTATTTATTTGCAATATTATTCATCATTCTTCTATCTTCAATTATTAGCTTTATTAAATTGTTAATACTTTTTATTCTTTTATTGAAAGTCAGATTTAGATTTCGTTCTTTTCTTCGAGAAAAAAGGGAATGTAAGATTGATTCAGTTAGAACGAGTAATCGAGATAAGATCGTAAAGGTTTTTAAATTTAAACAGAGAGAGAAAGAAATTTTGGAAAAGTATCCTAAAGAAGGGTAGTGGAAGGTAAAGAAGTGATTGCTTCGAAGTATAAAAGCACAAAAGGTTAGATCCAGTTCTAAGGTAAATCCTCTTTGAAATATATTTTCCATTCTAAAATGTAACAACTTTATCGATAATATCATCGCACGTGCGAAACCGGGATCCCCCTGTTTATGTAAGTGCATATATGTATGTATATTTCGATGAACATTTAAGTAAAATATAAAACGAATAGAAAATAGTACGCGTAAATAGAATCAATATTGAGCAAATAAAGAAATTTTCATTTAGAAAAGGAATATTGAGTAAGAAACACTCGTGGTAAACACTGTCGAACATTTTACAAACGTAAACTAACTATTCTTTTCAAACTGTTCTCTCTCGCTCACACACACACACACATACACTTAGAAATATTCTTTTTCGTTTGAATACTTTTGGAAAAAGTATGCACGAAAATATGCAAGTACCACACGTAAATGAAAAATAGATTTCAATTGAAGACAATTTTAGACTATTCCTTTTGATCGAACAAATTTTAGATACAATGTAAGTCTGTACATGCACACATATATCCACACACACACATACATAAGTGTATCTATCGAATAAGGATGGAATATAAGAGCATGTCCGAAACGTCGAAGCTAACTCAGCTAGGAAATGTCGAAGGAAATCGTCTACGCGGAAAAATTTCCGCACGTATCGTCTATGAAATATTTCTCAAGGTATATACATACATACATATATATATATATATATACTAAAAATTCCTTTCTACGCGCGTGTACAATTCCCGTAAAGTACGTACATGTACCGCAAGATTCAACGGCTGTCGAAAGCAGCAGCCGACACACGTTCATAAATATCTCTTTGCAAAGTTATCCCCACTCTAATTTCTTCTTGAATCAGAACATAGATATTCTTTCTAGGAAACGTTAAAACCAAATTTAACATATATAAAATTATAAAATAAGGATCACAGTGTTACATGAGATTGTATATTCTTTTATTCTTTTAATAGAAAGAAAGAAAACGAGAAAAAGGGGAACATATCGGATTGAAATTAAATCTGTCTACCGAATATGTGTTGTCTCACTCACGTTCTCCATTAGTATTATCAATATTTGAAAGAGTTTGGTTCTATTGGTTGAAACCGCGAAATATCAACTACGAAAAAGTAAACCTACACTTTTCTATTATATACATCCAACAGAGAGAAAAAAAAACGAGAAACTTGTCGTCGTAGTCTATTGGTTTTTTCTCCAATGAGTTTTATCTCAACGTAAAGTGTCTCTATTTTTATTTTTTCGATCCATTAGCTTAAAACCCATTCCCTTCTACCCCGTTCGACGATTACTTTTATATAATACATGCACTTTAGTAACCTCACTTGGATACGTGTAAATTTATTTTGTTAAAACTTTCCTTTAATATCATCCAGTTTGCGAGATATTCGATACTTGACAGAAATTAACCATTTCTAAAAGAAGTGTACTATAAGAATTTATTTATATAATAATAATAATAATAATAAAATGAAACATATGATTATATAGATTAGTTAGATTGTATTTTTTAATCGAATTTATACAATATTTTAAAGGAAAGAAACATTTATTTATCAAATACTTTTCTCTCATCGCAATGCAGGGTGATACATTAAGTTCTGGTAAAATTAGTTATAAAAACAGGAGGTTTTTAGTCGGTAGGCAGTCTGTACTGGGACCGAATAATCCAGGAAATTTTCACAAATCTAAATTTTCGAGACAAATTTTTAGAGAGTCCACAAATCGAATTTTGTATCAGGATCACATGATGTGCGAGGAGGTATTTCATATTTCTCGCGCCACCTCTTCGCACATCATGTTATCCTGTTACAAATCTAAATTATCGAGAAAAATTTTAAGGGAGTACCGTTGTTTTTAATCTAGCTTAATTTTTCGCTAAGAAAACGCTGACGCAACCTTTTGAAATTTATCACTAAAAAAAATTGTAACTATTCTCTACTTCATCTTGACGCAACCCATACCGAACTTTGACTAAACCATGACTAAGTTATACCAAAATCTTCTTTGAACCTTGGGCTATCTGACCATACTATTGTTTTTAATCTAGCTTAATTTTTCGCTGAGAAAACGCTGACGCAACCTTTTGAAATTTTTCACTGAAAAGAACTGTAACTATTCTGTACTTTATCTTGACGCAACCCATACTGAACCTTGACTTAACCTTGACTAAGTTATATCAAAATATTCTCTGAACTTTGGGCTATCTGCTCATACCTTTCTTTTTAATTTAGCTCAAAATTTCGCTGAGAAAACGCTGACGCAACCTTTTGAAATTT
>JACGTP010000032.1:479387-516243 GCA_023678845.1 Mischocyttarus mexicanus | reverse complement strand
AAAAACTGAGTTGCTGACCACTTCTTCAAACATTTCAGGAGAACATTGAAGATTTCCCGGAATCACCAGATCATTTTAAGGACAAACCAGAGATTTTTCGAGCAAAATTTTACGTGCCACCTCTTCACACATCATGTTATCCTGTTACAAATCTAAATTTTCGAGAAAAATTTTCAGGGAATCTATAAATCGAATTTTGTATCAGGATCACATGATGTGCGAAGAGGTGGCACGTGAATTTTTTTTTTTTGCCTTTAGTTTTTTATCAGGAAAACGATTTTTTGTTTAGGAAATTATGCGGAAATGTTAGGGTTTTAAAGATTAACACTTTTGATTTATATTTTAAGGTAAATATATATATTCTGTTTAAATCAGGTATACATGTTTTTTAAATATACATTGGTATATACATAAATTTTTATAGTTAATATATAAAAAAGTAATTCTTACTAGTTAATATATACTTTATACATAGCGCATCTTAATTTTATAATAAATAGTATATTATATAGTATAATACAATAGTATAATATAAATCGCATATAAATTGTATAATAAATAGTATAATATATAGTATAATGCAATAGTACAATATAAATCGCATATAAATTGTATAATATTTAGTATAATACAATAGTATAATACAATATTGAATTAATTTTAATATTACATAATAAATTTTAAAACAATATAATAATCTATATAGTAAATTGATACGTTGTTATTCCTAGAACTCTTGAAGCTCTGCCGTCCCATAAAAACAACTCAAAGATGACTCTCTTTTCCCTCCCTATGGCTAAAGGAGGTAGAGTTTTCAGGGTAGTGGAATTTGTGTTTGACAAATCCACTCCTCGCTGTTTCTTATAGAATATTCTTCAAGTATCAAAAACTCTGAAACAAAAAAGCAGGATTAGTTTATCTTAAAAGATTAACAATTAACAGAAAACAATTGATTCTAATTAAAAAATTGATAAAATTAATAGAAAATTGATGAAATTAATAGAATATTGAGTTAGACGAAAAATGTAATACTTAAAAGAACGTATAATATCTTTTATTATATCATTTACTTACCGAAAATTAATTGAAGAAAATTTAATTATGTATTATTACACTATAATGTTCAATTGTTTTTTATTTCTTATCCTTCATTTAACTAAATTGTGCTCGAAAAAAGTGGGATTGTGGAAGAAAATATGTAAAAATATACAACTGAAAGTTTTTTATAGTTTCCATAAGGGGAAAGATACATTTTTTTTGAATACTTTTCTCTTATCATCATCATTATTATTGTTATTATTACTATTATTTCGTTCGTTATTACTGAAACTCTTTTAAATATATATATATATAAATCCCTTATACGTAAAATAACAAGGATAACTGCATAAATCGTAAGATAACGAGTTTCTTCTTAAAGAATAACGAAGCTACTTCAACGAGAGTTCGATAATAAAAAGTCAGTACTTCTGTCTAGACGAACACGACGTAAACGGAAATAATAATAAAACTAACAATAATAATAATAATTATTATTATTACAATAAAAAGAAGAAAGAGGAAAAAACAGACAGAAATAAAAACTAAAATCTAAAAACTAAAAAAAAAACAGGAAGAAAAAGAGAAAGAGATAAAAGAATTTATTCGAATATTTTCTACAACAACGGGATTTTATCCTCAAATGAATATTATCCCTCGAAAAAGAAAGAGAAAAAGGTTAAAAAGCATCCACAAAGGGTAGATTCTTAGCCTCTCTTCCTCTACTACACCCCTCTTAGGTTTTTTTTCTATCGATTCGATTATTATTTAACACTGACGTGGTCGAAAAAGAATGCCAGGGTCGATGACAAGAGCAATTGCACGAATACCTAGCCTTCGAAGAATGCCAATGTCCTCTATGGGAGATGATATATAATCCCTGGTTTTTAATTAAAAAATATTTCTTCCTTTTTTTTTATAATTAACTATGATTAAGGTTTGATATCTTTTACCTGTTTCTATGATATTATTTATAATTTATATAATGTAGGGATGTGCAATACATGACGTGTGATTATTTGTTTAATTAAACTCCTACATATTTTAACAATGAAAGTATTTTGTTGAATGGAATAAATAATTGACGTATGTCATCACGAATTATCATTTCTTTATCGTGAATATGATACACGTACACATACATACATACACATATATAGAAAATAAAATAAATATAATTTAATAAGATAAGAATCAATATTGTTTGAAAATAATATGTGGTTTTTAATATCAAACTGAATAAAACAATCTACTTTCCTTTACTTCTACTTCTTTATATTTTCTTTTTATTTAGCAATCGTGTTTTCGATAGTTCTTTTATGTATTCTTCTGCATATCGTATGCAAGTGTAAAATATACCTTTATACACGAAATATATTTGAATAAAATAAGAATGAATATTGTTTGAAAATAATACATAGTTTTAAATATCAAACGTAATACAAAAAATCTACACTCTTCTAACATCCATTTCTTTATCTTTATCTCCTTTATCTTATTTCATTTCGCAATCGTGTTTTCGATGGTTCTTTTATTTATCCTTCTGTATATTGTATGCAGACTGCGTACGTGGTTCGGACTTTAACACGGAGGAGGAACCATGTTCTTCCATTTTAGATAGAAAAAACGTAAAGAAGAAACATAGCAGAAATACGAGAAAGAAGAAGAAGAAGAGGTGGTGGTAGTGAAGGAAGAAGAGAAGGAAGAAGAGGAGGAAGAGGATGGTAAAGTGGAATAAAGAACAGGGGAAAACGATCTCCTAGTAGAATCCAGAGGAATGTAATTAACGCACGCCCTTGCAATATGTATCTCGGGAAAAACGTTGGAAGAAAATACCTAGTGGATTTGGTTAATTTCTGAATTGGTTCCACAGAGAAAATGAAGACTTGTGTTCACGTTACCCGCAATACAATAATATTCTACCCTGTTATATAAACACCAGGAAAGTTTTTCTTTCAAATGGTGTCACATTTTTCTAAACAAGATTTAACAAATTGTTCAAAATAATTATTTTATTCGTTTCATGCAAGAATCATTGCAAGAATCAAGATTAAATCTTCAAGTTGAATTATAATTATTTGATAAATATTATTTAATTAACTAACAATTAGAATTTATTTTACACTAAAGCCTAGTCCACAATCTAAAAACTCGTATTCTTTTTAAATAATCTCTAAAGTATTCTACTTGTTGTAAGAATCAAGATTAAATCCTATGAGATATTAAACATTTCATCAACTTAAATTAACATCTACAATTTATTTTACAATAAAACATAATCCACAATCTAAAAACTCGTATTCTTTTTAAATAATCTCTAAAGTATTCTACTTGTTGTAAGAATCAAGATTAAATCCTATGAGATATTAAACATTTCATCAACTTAAATTAATATCTACAATTTACTTTACACTAAAACGTAATCCACAATCTAAAAACTCGTATTCTTTTAAAATAATCTCTAAAGTATTCATTTGTTTTAAGAATCAAGATAAAACCTAATGTATCTAATTATATATAATATTATGATATTATTATGTGAAGAAGGTGAAATGTATATAGTGAAGAAAATAGTCGGTTGTTTGAAAATTTGTGTTAGGATATTCTCACGGAAATCGTTAACATGCACCTAATGTCCAAGAACTTCTCTCGTATCTCCGTTCTCTGGTTGCTGCTGCTTTCGTAACAGTTACCGATATCTAAACTCTTGATAGGGTAACAAGACGGGGTAACAACGCGAACCCTTTTCATGCTAACATCGCGTATAATGTCTTATCCCAAGATTCTATAGCGTTGGTCCGAACTTGTTCATTCGTTCTATACCCATTAGACGTTCTATTAAATGAATTAACTATAAACGTGTTTAATATATTCTAAAAAATATTATTCCAATAATTTATATTCAGTCAACATATTAATTATTAAATATTAATGAACCATCGTTTGAATATACAACACCTATTCGTCCTACTTCCATTTAGCTTCGTTTCATTTACCTCGTCCGATCAATGCCAGGTTATACTACTTCAACTTTCCTACACGTACATATTTATTTAATATATTCTAAAAAATATTATTGCAATAATATATTCCCAGTCAACAACATAATAATTATTAAATATTAAATATTAATGAAACATCGTTTGAATGTACAACCTCTCATTCGTCCTACTTCTTCCATTTGGCTTCGTTTCACTTTATTCGTTCGATCAATGACAGTTTGTACTACTTCAAGTTTCCTACACGTATCAGAAATTGAACGATGAAAAGAGAGACACACACACACACATATAAAGTGATCTTATCTAAAGCTATATAACCTGATGTATCATATTCTTTCGTAACCTTTTCAATCCATTTAAAATTGTTAAATCGATTCTAACACGACATACAAAATCGTATAATCTATCTTTTCAATGATGTATCTTACAAGTAATGGAAACTAAAATTAAAATACTAACGATACACATACTGTATCGATATCACAAAACAAAACTAGTATCATTTTCCTTTTTTTGTTAATCTTTATTCGTTCTTTTAAAATCATACTCTTCTATCGATTCATTAAATAAAATTGAGAATCAATTGAATATAAAATTAAACTAAATTACATCGTTGTATTTCTAGTTCCATTTTCTCCTTCTTCTCTTCCTCTTATCACCGTCCTACTATTCATGGAAAATATGGAAATAAAGGATAATCTCAGAATATGTTAGTCGCATTGAAGGCAGTTGACAAGTAATAAAGTTCGAACTTGAAAACAGCTGCAAGCGACTCGTCGTCTAGCTCGTGGTGATGGTGGTAGTGGTGGTGTTCACCCTTCCAAGTTGTTGGGATCGAAATCACGATTTCGACGTAAAGCGAATTAAACGAAGTTCCATGGCATTTGCCGGGGTCGGTCGCGGCAGACGCGACCGAATGACATAAAGCGGTGGTTGCTTCTCTCTATTAACTGCTAAATAATAATTTCTACTTTCAGTCGAATTGTGTATGTGTATTTGTACATGTACACGACCATACGAGTTTCGAACGAGAATAAATTTAAGCGGAGAAACGAACCGGGAATGAAGATGAGGCCCAATGGAAAATAAAAAACATTTCATAAAAATCGCTTTGTAAAATTATTTTCCTTTCGTTGAATATTGCGTATTTATTTTTCTAAACGTTGCATATAATATATTTGCCTAATCCTCAATAAACGAGAAAAGTTTTTACACATCAGATCTAAAAAGAGGGAAGGAAGGAGTTCGATTATATTTTTTTTCTAGCACTTGTTAATTCAAAAAAGTTTTCTCGTACATCTTCGAACGCGTGTATCCAACAAAAATTAATACAACGTAAAAATTCTATTTCGTTAATTCAATTAGAAAGAAAAGAAAACCATAATCAAAGGGGTACAACTATAAAAATAAGTTGAAGTATCACGTATACTTTCTGAAACAGATAATTCTTAAGGTACCTTTAACCAATTGCGGTTAAATATGGAAAGACACGTAGCCACGATTCGGTCAAATAATTTCCTACCCTAGCTTCCTGTGAGCCGACGATTAACGTTTAATTCGCCGTGGAATCCCAAGGAAAGTGGGGTTTGGGGTGAAGAGGTAAAAGGGGTGTTAGGAAGAACATCGTGATGGGGGAGTACAGAGGGGTAAGAGTTAAAGATGAAAGAGTAAAACGAACAGAGAAAGACAAAGTACGTGCAGATAGGTGTATGTGTGGTCCATATATGTGCATATGTGTCTGTGTGTAGAAGGGAGAGATGGATCTCATTGTGAAGTCTGGGATTCTGTGCAACCGCAGATATATCAGGCAGCATCTCGCCTAGTTTCTCGTATATCATTCTGGTAACACATGGCGCCATCCCCAGGAGAGAGAGAACCTTGCCAAGGACGAGACACTCCCTTTTCCTTCTCTCAATATACTAAAGGTAAAGGGAAAGACGATGGTTTAATTTATCACCACCCTTCCTAACTGGAATCGCGTCACTTCAAATGCCATTTCTAAGAACCCTATCATTCTTTATCTTAATCTCTAACTCCAACAGATGTAGAGTAACTCGTAATCAAAGATCTTCAAGTGTGACCCACTATTGAAACACGTCCAATAAACCCTACCACTCTCTCTCTCTCTCTCTATCTCTCTTTTTAAATATTGAATTGTAAGAAAAATAAATATCGATTATTTATAAATAAAAATTTGATATAACTAATTATTGTTACCCATTTCTGTCTATGAATGCACACAAAACCGAACCCTCGTTAAACAAGTGTTTTATTATTTGAAAATGTTGATATTATATAAGTGAAAGATATGTTAACTTGTACGATTTTGTAACATGTGAATTTACTTTTACATATATGTATTATTATTTTCTTTAGACATTTAAAAAAGTGTCAACAAATGGTCCCTTAACGAGAAGGGGTACTACGTTGCAGCACAGAATTGTTTTCCGAACAAACATAGAAGCTAAACTAACGGGGCCTGCACACATTCTCTTTCTCTCTCTCTCTCACTCGATGAAAGCCGATTGAAATTGGACGTATCGATCGATTCTCGTCGTAGAACCATAACACGGAATATTCTTTAATGCATCTATGGTATACAGTCAAGATTTTCGTATCGTTCGAGTACCTTGCATTTGTGCCCATAGGCAACTCTACACTACGCCAATCTCGTTGAATTTAAAACACCGTTTCCTGTTTTGTTTTTATTTTTTAATTCTTATTTTTACCTTTTCTCTCTACCTCTTTCACATTATTATTATTCTCATCTGTGGATAAATAATTTAGCAAATTTAAACTCGAACACGTTCGTTTGAATCAAATATTTCAAAATGCTGAATAAACAGAAGAATCTTTCCGATTGTAGATCGAATTATTACTCGTAATTAAATGTTTCCTCGGTTTAAAGTTCATCGTAAATAATGAAAAATTGATTAAAAACGAAGTTAGGAAGAAACGGGGAATAATCAATTTGGAAAAAGGAAAAAATTAGGATTGACGTAGGCGCATCGTTGTAACACGTGTACCCGGAAATAATTTGGATAATGGAGGATTGAAACAGTGAATTCTATCGACGACGGCGGTTTAAACATCGCGAACAAACCGCAGACACACATAGGTTGATAGTAGTAGTAGTAATAGTAGTAGTTAGGGTATATCTGGTAAAAGGTAACACGTTACTTTCAACAAGCGCAGTTCATCAGTGCGGTACACAATCGCATTAGCATACAATCCAGCCAGGGGCCATGTCGACGATTGCCAAGCGACGCTTTCAATCCCTTACCGCTACCGATAGTCTCATCCTGATTCGTCCTACCACGAGCAAAAGCAAGAGAGTACCCTTTCCTTCTATCCCCTACCATAATCCTCAACCCCAATCCCAACCCCCAATCCCAACCCCCAAGCCCACTCCCAATCCCACTATCACTCGGTGTACCTCCTCGACTTTATACCCCGCAGGGTTGAAAGTTTACCGGTGATAACTTTCCTCGGAGCACGCAACGAACCTTAAATTACCTTTGAGCCGTGAAGAGTAAGTCTTAGAACCATCGATGCTCTCTCTCTCTATGTGTGTGTGTGTTCGCAATTATGGCTTTCTCCGTTTACTGTCACTCCCAATCCACGAAAGTAACTATTACCGAAAGTAATCGAAGTTGATCTTATTCCTACGATCCTTAACATTATTTTTCTTTATACAACACACAAAATTACATTCAATTATATCGAACAATGTAGAAACTAGACAATTGTATTTCAATTCTAAGATTGCAACAATTATTTTTTTAAAACCAAAGATAATGAATTGAAAAATTCAAAAGAAGGGAGATTAGAATAAAAAGAGAAAGTAATCGGAATGAAATTTAAAGTTATACTAATTGCATCAAAGGACTAAAGGAAAAAAAAAAGAAGGAACTTATGAGAAACAAGATAGCCTACGTAATTCAACTACGTAAAAGCAAATAGTGCGACAGGTGCAGGAGTAATTAGTGGCAGGCTGCACCTGGAAAACGCCCTTCCGATAGGAAGAACTGCCACGAAGTGGTCGGCCAACATCGCCACCGTTATTTATTACTCATTAGCTCGTGTTACTCTCGTTCGTAAACCCTTGCACACGCCCTTTCTTCTTCTCCTTCTTTCTCTCCTTCATTTCTTATTCTTCCTTTTCTATGATTATTATTTCCTCCTTTATTCTCCAACTTGACATACATTTTCAAACACTCTTATTATTCTTTCAAAACCAACACATTTCTTCTTTTACTTTTTCATTCAACGTGTCGAAAGAGAGAGATTCTTTTTTTTCAATAAAACTGTCCTCCGTTTTATTCGACAAATATTTAAAAATATAAAAAATAGGTAACAGGGAATATAAAAGGATTTCAATTTGGTGAAACCGTTATCGACATCTTGACTTGTCTGTCCTTAATAATAACAACGAAAAAAACTCAACTACTAGGTGAGATGCGTTATTGTGTCGAGTAAGTGGAAACCTGTCCACTAACATTTCCGTTGACCAACTAACGCGAAGAAAAAAAAAGAAACAAAAAGGGGGAAAGAAAAATTCTTAACAGGAAATAACGTACGTACCTTACGTACCTTACGTACCTTCTTCCTTTCTTCTTTCGTTTACTTTCCTTTCCTTTTTAACCAAGAAAACTAAATGTACGTGAGGTTTCCTTGAAACGTAATAGGACGTTTCGACTCGTTACATGGACGTTAAGTGAAAGAAAAGAATTTTCTTTCCAAGTGGCTAAAAAGCTAATACATCGATTGTCTTATCAATTTTATTCTTTCGTTATTGCATTATTCTTTATTTTAGATTTCATCTTTTCAATGTAACAAAATAAGATCTTATCAACAGAAAAGTAATATCTTTATTAATATTTCTTCGACACGATTAGATGACAAATGATAAACAAATATTGGTGTAACTAAAAACGACATTACTTTCTGGTCTATTTAATATATTTAAACAAAAATATAATAACACACGTATCTAACATGCATTCGAAAGATAATCAAATAAAAATCGTGTTCGCGAGTAAAGGTAAAATATATTGCAAATAACAATGGTGTGAGTTAAATGGAAAAAAGATATACCACAAGCAAGTAGAAAAGTCCACTTATTCGATGTCCTAGCTCCAGACAGTAACCACGAACCTTTATCTTCTTTAAGGATAAATTCCCTAAAACCCACGATGCGAGAGAGACTTTACGAAGAATCATAGGCTAGTTTCCTTTTTTTTCTTATTCTTCTTCTTCTTCTTTTCTCGCTTGTATAAAAGAAACGCATTTTCCAAGGTCGTTGGATATTTCCTTACGTGCGAGCGACGACGATAAAAGGAAGAAAAAGAAAACAAAAAGGAAGGATAGAAAATTGGTGCAGTCTGGGGTTTTATTCGCGCATGTGTGTATGTATGTGTGTGTGTGTGTGTGTGTATGCGTATCTGCGGTGTGGGTATCCAACGCGAAAAATAAGAATCGAGCTCCATGGGGAATGACAAATTGCCATGGATTACGTTACCCAGTTGTGTCACGACGAATTCTCTTCTTCGTTCACCCATTTCCCTTCTCGTTCGTTCGTTCTCGTTCTCTCTCTCTCTCTTTTCATTCCTACCTAACCCCATCCCCCTCCCAAAACTCCAGCATTACACCCTACGGCACTTTACCCCCTTCGTACGTCGTGAAGGTTGAAAATATTACGCGCCAACTATTTCTCGATCCTACCAGAAAGATCTTTACTTTCCAACGTAAGAAACTTCTTCTTCTTCTTCTTCTTCCTTCCTTCCTTCCTTTTTATTTTCTTTACTTTACTTTTATTTTCTTTCAACATTCCTAACTTCCTCCTACCTTTTCTTTCCGTTGTTTCTGCAAAAATTACGCTAAGGAAAAATAGGGGGAAAAGGGAAGAGATCTCGTTCGTACCGCAAAAGTAAATAACATTCTTGTCAAGTAATATTTATGTAGTTTGTTTCAAATTGTTTTTCTACGATATGAACAAACAAAAGATACAAAACTAAAGACTTATTGCAAACGTAAAATACGCGCGTGTGAATTGTACATTTTTTAATATAATTTTTTAGTAGTTTGTATGATGTATCTCAAAGAATTAAAAATCATTTGGTAATAAAATTCTGTAAGAATTCGTATGGTAAAATAAACAGGAGTTAATCGAATCTTGTCAAATTTTATGAATATCCGTGCATGCGTGTACGTATTTTAAGAAACGTTATCTAATTTGCAGCATCCAATGATGACGTTGATATTAAATGCATCTCAAAGTTAAAACGTTCTAAATAAATTTGTCTGATAGGAACCAGAATAACTTGGAACTATAATCAATCTCGTCAAATTAAAACCAATATAAATAAACCTAAAGATATATAATTGTATTACAAAGTTTCTACAAACCCTGTTACCAACACTAAACCAAACACAGTTGTTATTCTGATACAGTACAATTATACGAGTATACTACTTTTCTTGTCAGCTAGTTGCAAGAGAGAAACCGCGAGCCACCCAGTATGAAATACCGTTAATATAACTTTAGAACGATGATTTATGCGAGTCCTACACCACTACTACCACAACCATTCTCTCATACAATTTCTAGTCTCGTTGCAGCAGCACCAGCTGCAACGATGATGGTGACGAAGCCTCGAAATATCCAACAACCCACTACTCTTACCCCTTCTTACAACCATCTACCTCTACCACCATCACCCCTATCACACTTTCTACTACCACTATACTGTTATATTACTATCCAGCTACTATAGTACTAAGGTACAACACCTAACTCTTCTTTTTTTTCATTTTTATACTTTTTCGTCGTTACCAGCGCGAAAACAACGATGATCGTTGAACGTTGTTTATGACCTTCCATCACTGAACCTCGAGTTACGTAATACCCCTCTACTCTCTTCTTTTTTTGTTCTTCTTCTTCTTCCTCCATCCTCCTCACCCCTTCACGAACCAACCACTTTTTTTTCTACCCGTTTACCACCCACCCATTCACTCACCCAACTCAAGCTCCCTGTCCTTCTACTTTCTTTCTTCTTTCTCTCTCAATCTTTCCTTCCGCTCTACTTAACTTCGATCGATCGAACGATTCGTCTGGGCATGTAATGTAATTAACCGCTACTTTGTTCTCTCCCTTTTTCTTTCTTTCTTTCTTTCTTTCTTTTTCTTTTTCCATATTTCTCCCTCCTTTCTATAAAAGTCCGCAATTAAAAACGAGCAAAGTTCTCGTCAAATAATAATTGAAAAAGATTAATGAAATTTTAAATCGATTGAGAAGTATTAATTAACTTCGTTATAACCGACTAAGAATCAAATTCTTAATTATCCTACCAGCCCCCCTCTCTTCCTCATTGTAAAAATTCAATTATTAAAAAAGAAAGACAAGAAAAACCTTTCGTTTCTTTTTTCTTATTGGCTTCAGGGTGATATGAACGTTCAAATAAGACGAATTGGGTATCGATTTTAACGAATACAATTGATGTTAAAGATTTTTGTTCAATTTTGTAAACTCCCGAAACGGAAAGGGTTAACGAATAAAATAATAAAAATGTAAAATATTTGTTAATTAAAACTTTGAGTACCACATTTATTAAACCCTGTCATAACCCTGACGAATCGTTGATGCATTTGAATTACTTCAACAGTAAAAACATGAATGAAAATTTACAATTAGCGTATTTAAAACATTACAACTAATAAGAATATACTTCGAAATAAAAACTGCATGATTGAACGATTAACAAATTCTTATTGGAACATCGAAAATAAATAAATTGCACATCACAGCATTCTGAGCAAAATAAGTGAATTCGGCGTGACAGTAAAAGTGTTTAAACAATTGAAATTTCTTGATATCTTATTATTTCTTTTCGATAAAATTATCTTAGAGTATACGACAAGAGAATAGGAAGTTCGTGTTAGCCTTTAGTTGACATTCTTCAAGGTGGGATCTTCTCTTCTACGACGTGGAACACGAAGAAAGACAAGAATGAGTTAGCGAAAAGTAGGATGGGTGGGGTGTACCATGAGAAGAAGGAGGATGAGGATAAGGATGAGGATAAGGATGAGGAGGAAGAGGATAAGCGGGGCCAAGAGAGGATGCTCGTCTTCATTATACGGCACCACGCCTGTCACTGATTCTCTCGACATGGCCCGTATCCGACAGGTTGAAGCACGTTCGAGACCATGGCATACACGATATGATAGATTACATCTTCTCGAGGTAGGGTGCTCATGCATACTCTCATCCTCCACCTCCTAAACCTCCTCAACCTCCTCTACCTCCTCCACCTCCTTTGGATATTCCCGACATTCGCCAGTATTCGCCAGCATTCGCCTACTCACCAAACGATGGCCTTGTTACTCCCCCTCACGTCCTTCTACCAGCTCTAATATCGAGATACATATCGACACGTGGGTTCCCACAACATACGCTCATGAATTTGCACAAACATTACTAACGTTCATTGTGTATGGATTATAGAGACATTAGAAAGAGAGAGAGAGAGAGAGAGAGAGAGAGAGAGAGAGAGAGAGATTCGTTTACTAATCTTTAACGTTCACCGACTTTTCGTGAATATTGCAACACTAACTTATTATTTATTTAATAATTGAAAAATATATGAGATTACAATGAAACAGATAGAATGAACTCACTCAAGATTGTATTAATTTTTATTTGTAATTAATTACGAACCAAAATAACGAGCCAGAAATATATTTGGAGTTAAAGGAGTGTAACACTTCGGTGGTATCTGAGAAGCATACTTGAATTATTAAAGATTAATAATAATTTTTTTCTAAGTCTAATAATATTATACTCTATCTTTATTATTAATTCAAATTATTAATTATTATAATTTATTTTGTAGAAATCGATGCAATACCAAAGAGAGGAAAAATATGAAATTAATTCTACCAAGAAATTCAATTATTTTTTGATCGATATTTATAAAGTATTTGTATATTTTATAGAAGATAGTTTATATATTTTTTTGTTTCAATTTTTGTTCCCTTCCTCTTGTATTTAATTATCGTTATTAACGAAGGATTGCGATACAAATAGGACGTACAGCTAACGTTCAATACGGTATCGTTTTATCTACTTCCTTTTATCTTTCCTGTCGTACACAAAAAAAAAGAGACCAAAAAAAAAACACAGGTGTACCGAGACTCAGGTAACTCGAGTCACCGACACGACATACAATCCACCCACGCAATTCGCATTCTTATTTACGCTACCACGACAACGATCTAAAAATAAAACAAACAAAAAAGAGAATAAAAACCTTTAGCTGAGTGAATATTTGTCGAGGTAGTGTAAATTATTTTTTTCTTTCTTTTCTTTTTGCAACCCTTTTAACAAGTCTGGTCGATATTTTGAAACAATTAGCGTTTGAATTATCAAACGAATTGTTAATATCTTTGAAAGTAAACCTTTGAAAGAGAAATCCTACTTGACTGAACCTATGCTGTATTCCGAATAATCCAAATGATGAGATTCAGAGAAAAACAATAAAACAATAAATTCCAAACATTTGTATTTAAAAACATACACACACACCCCTCTCACCCACCAATTACACTCTTCCTATAACTCAAGGAACTTATTTTTACCTTTCATTTTCATTTGTATTCAAAACCACCTTCATGAAACTGAACCAACTTATTTTATTCCCCTTGAATTATCAACCTATTAAAGGTATGGGGGTTGTGGTGATGATGGTGGTAGTGGTGATGGGTTGGGGGAAAGTTACCAAGGCGAGAACGTCTTTATTAAGGGTATAATCCGTTGATGAGACGCCTTAGACGGTGATTAACACGGCCAAAAGATATGAAAGGAAAAAAAAACGAGAAGAAAAGGGAGATAGAAGGAGATTTGTAATCCTACCACTAACTTCCTTTTTTTATTTTATTTTATTTTTTTTACTTGATATTCGTTTCTTTTATTCTTTTATCCATCTCGTTGTCTTTACTCGTTCCCTTTCTCGTTCCTATTTTCACGATGGGTGAACTGGGGGAATTGGGGGGAATTTGGGGGAGTTGAAGGAAGAAGAGGAAGAGGAAGAGGACGACGACGGAGGTTACAAAGGATCTCAGAATTTAAAAAGATTAAAGCCATCGTGATTAAGTGATATGGAGCGGCGCCAATTTCAAGCAATTACGTGCTACGTCCTCTTATTCTTCTTCTACTTCTACTCCTACTTTTTTCTTTTTCTTCTTGGCTGTAACTCCGATTATCTTCTCTCTTTGTTCCCCTTTCTCTCCGACGAGTTTTATCGAAAGAGGAAAACTAAGATAGAAAGACAGAGAGAAAGAGGTGGAAAGAAACGAGGATGAAGAGGAAAAGAGAAGGAAAGGGAAAGAAAAAAAAAATAGATAAGAATTCTTTCTACGTTGGAATTCCTTTGGGAATGGAATTTTTGAAAATTGATTATACTCAAGCTTCGCATAGGATAAAATCACTTCTTCTTCTTCTTCTTATTTTTTTTCTTATTCGTCTTTCAAATCTTTTTCTAGCGATCAAATTATCTACCAATTTTCTACTCTATTATCTACGTCATCACGTCAATATATGCAACTTTATTTTCATATATATACAAGTAACCCTTTTCTAACACGGTAGATAAATTCTTAGAAAATTCCGTGTTGTGTGAAACTGTGTTGTATGAGATTCTAAGCCTGTACAAAAAGGATGCTGTAGAAGTACAGTGCTGTGCAAAGGTTTTAGCAATTTTCTTATTGTGTTAAAACGAAATCGTGTTAAAAGATACCGTGTTGTAGGAGAGTTACATGTACATACAAATGTCCCTCGTTTAATGCACCTTCTCGATATTTACACTCTACAAAATTTGAGATTATTATAACACGGATTTGATATAACGCGAATTGAAACGATCGAAATGTTATTTTCATTCGACACAGGTACTTTTCAATTGGATTTTTGGTTTTTAATTGCGGTCAATATGGGAAAAGTAAAATAGTGTTCGGTAAAAGAAGAGATCGAGTTACACTATGACAAAGATGAAACAAAAGAGAGAGAATCCTATTTCTTCTTACTTTTTTTTTTTTATCACACCAACATCACCACCACCATCATCCAGTAGGGACCCCTCAAGCCTCTTGTCTCTGATCTCGTTGAAGTTTCGCTTCTCTCGTAGTCGTTAATGAATCCGAAATGAAATGTAAACGAGAACGTAATGGACAGTCGCCGTCTTGTAATACGCGACTCGAAACTTCAAGACTGTCCTCGGTCCATCTCGTTAACGTAGTTTTCGAGTCACGAATTTAATGAGTCAGAGTTTCGAGTTTATGTTGCTTGCTTTCTCTTATTCTTCTTCATCTACTCTTCATCTTCATATTCTTCTTGTATTACTTCTCTAATACCAACGTTGTTTATTGTTCGTGAAAATCAAACCAATAAATACTCTCTAAATAAATAAATAAAGAAATTAAACTATGGTCATAATAATAATGGAGCAAAAAATGCACATAATTAAATTGAGAATTTGTACCATTTCATACTTGACAACCAAATACAACGATAAAAATTACAAACAAACAAAATGATTAAAAAAGAACGTAGCAAAAATTGAACGAAATTGAGAAAAAAAAGATATACAGAATGTAGAACGAAAGGTTGAACGATTGAGATATCGATGAAAATAAATTTCTATGCGAGATTTGTAGAGTGGAAAGAGAAAATGTGTATGTGAATAATAAAAAAAAGAACAAAAAAAAATCAAATATATAAAAAGAGAGAAAGAAAATAAAAAAGAATTAAAAGTTGCAACACCGATTTCGAAATACCTTTTAAGCAAAAAGAACAGAAAAGAGAGAGAAAGAGAGGGAAAGAAAAGGAAACATAGAAACAATATCGAAATTTTTAGAGGATACTTTTGAAAACTTTGACGCGAAAGAGTTCGGTCATTCTACCAAATAAAAAAAAGGTAGAATGCAACGAAAAATAAATAAATAAATAAATAAATAAAAGAAATAAAAACGAACTATTCGCAGTGAACCTACCCTCTCTCTTTTTTTGTCTGTCTGTCTGTCTGTCTGTCGTTACGGAAACAACGAAACTTCCGGTGTTACTTCGCATTTTTCGCACGCTCGTCGAATCATAAATAACCGAAACGTCAAAATCAATCTATCTATCTACATATCTATCTATCGTAACGTGAGAGAAAGATAAAAGCAACGACCGAAATAAACAACCATCGATGATTAACAAAAACCTGAAACAAATAAATAAATAAAAATTCACTCTCCTCCAAAAAAAGAATATTTGTCATTAACAAACCACCATTCAGAATGATTCTTGACCAATTTAAAAACATTTTCATTTACTGTCTACTCAATGTCAGCTTTCCAGGATGACCTAGTCTAATAAAACAGAAACTTTAAAGCCTAATGTAAGAAAAATAATTTTATTTAGAATTGTAATTCAACAATTGTCCAGTAACGTGTATACATGTAAAAGGAAGTATAATAAACGTAGACTTGGTAATACAGTTAGTAGAGAAACCACAAAGAAACTGGATACAATTAACCACAATTCCGCTTCCGTTTTCGTTAAAGTTTCGCTTAAGTTCTTTGTTATAATATGTTTGAAGAAATTGTGTGCCCATTCTATTCGAGAAACCACCAATCTACAGAAATATTGAATTAATCTTTTAAAAAGAATATTACAATTTTCTATTTAAAACCAAAAATTCAATCTAATTAATATTACTTAAACATAATATTTCATTACCATAAATATTGATGTGATATTAAGTTTGTAAAGTATGAAATGCATTTAAAAAAATAATGCACACATAATTCAATTGAGAATTAGTTCCATTTGAAATGAAATTTCTATGAATTGTATGTTAAGCTTGTCAAGTATGAAATGGGAGTCAATTCTCAATTCAATTACGTACATTATTTTTTTGATCCATTTCATACTAGACAAGCTAAATATAATTCATAGAAATTTCATTGATCAATCGAATAAATAATTAATATACAACCTAGGAGGTTGTATAGTTCAATGGGGAGTTGTGGTTTCTGTCATCTATTACTCATCGAATATTTATAAAGTAACGAATAGCTGTCGTTTAGTCGCTAAGAAACCATAACGCACAACACGACATAGAAATAATAGCATAAACGACGATATTATGTTTCAGTCTAACTTAACTATGAAGTACTAGAAACTTGTATGCTATTACAGTTTCGTATCTTTCCCTTCTAATATTCATTTTTCGAAATAGCATAAAAAAGAAGAAACAAAATGTACGTGTCCAAATCGAAGTATCACGTATCTAATAAAAAAAAAAAAAAAAAAAGTAAAATACAATCATTGAAGTAATCTACCAACGTGTGTAATTAGAATAATCGATTATGTTCAATAAAAATATAGCAATAGGATAATATATTTCAAATATGACACACGTATCTGTCTAAAAAGCATTGATTTTATTAAATAAAAAAAATAAATAAATTGAATTAATACGTGAATCAATAAATTTCGGACCTAAATATAAAAATCAATAATTCCCAGAAGGTATAATACACTCAATAAGTCCTGGACTTTATTCTTAGTCGTAGTTGTTTGAATTAAAATCAATTTCGATTGGAGATTAGCTTTGACATTGATTTATTTATTAAAAATATGTAATAAATAAAATGAATGAAAAATATTATTTGAATTATTGTTAGGAAATAGAATGTTAGAATAAAAATACAAAGTAAAAATGAAACGATCTGTAAAAAAAATATAAAAAAGAAACAGAGAACGGAATAAACTTGAACACGACGAAATATTCCAGTCAAGTGATCACTATAACATGGTAATAAGTATATATCTCTTGAAAATAGAACCTAGCATACACGAGACTAGTCTTTTCTCTTTCTTCTCTCCTCCTATTTTTTTTTTTACCTTCACTTTCATGATGCAACGGTTCTCGAACGGATGGCATGGAATTCTTCAGAAGGAATTCCCAATATTTATGCGAGCAATGAGCCATGCTGTCATAAATATTTGATGTTCCGTTCTTTTTCGAATTCAAAACGATAAAATAGATGAAAATGTTGGAAAAAGACAAAAAAAAAAAGAACAATGAATGCAAATAAAATTATAATAAAAATATAAAAATATAAATGAAGGATAATTGAAAAATCCAAGATTAGAAAATAATCGATGAATTATTTAAGAAAATATACACACAAGATTGTTTAATAATTTGTAGAAAATTTGTAAATCTGAATAAGGAAGGAGAGAAGAAAAAGAAAAGAAAAGTCAGCCGATGACTATCGTTTTCCAACAAATCCCAAAAGGATTGATGTGCCTTGCATCGAGAAAAGGAACATACGATGCACCGAAGGGATGCACCGAAGGGATGCATCGTTCGTCTTCGTCCTTTCGTGCCTTTCCATGCTCGAAGACACCTAATTTGTAGAAGTCTGTCGTACCGCCAATGTGGTTATACACAAATCCCTACGATAAATAATGTAAAATACTTCCAAGATTTTCAACGATAAATCACGGTTACATCGCATGTGTATGTGTATATGTGTGTGTATGTGTTTTTATCGATTATTTTTATTACTACATCGTACTAGTAGTAGTAGTAGTAGATACAAAAATATTAAATCAATGAAACGTATCAAAAATAAGAAGAAAGAAATTGTTTCTACGTTTAGCAAATTTAAAAAACTGGGAAAAGAAAATAAAAATCCTAAGCTCAAGTAGAATGTTTATTTAATATAAAAAAAACCATTTAAGATGGGTGAGGGGATTATATACAAAGTTTATTTAAAAGTGTGAAAAAATTATCAACGCATCCAATGAAATTTGATAAAAATAGTCAAATGAATGGGGAAACAATTGAAATTAAAATATCAAACCGTGTGATAATTCTAACCGAGTTATAAAATATTCAATCATAGTAAAATACTAAACCCAAAAAATATGGAACCGACAGTTTGTAACCCACTTATCTCTGAAAGAAGAGTTAAACTCGATATGGGATACACGTAACAGGGTTACATTGAATTATTCCATTTGGCAAATAGAAGAATTGCGAAAAAAGAATAAACGTGCTTCGAAATTGCAGGACTGTGCAGTATTACGTCATAATAGCCTTGATACTGGGTCACTCGATTGCCGGGAAAAACCTTGACACGCTTTCGTTTTAGTCCATTTCGCTTGCTTGCTCTTCGAGAATTTTTGGAAGGATACCAAATCGCAAACGGGGAGAGTGAGTGGGTGTTTGTGGTGTTGGTGGTGGTGGTGGTGGTAAAAGGTGGAAGTTGCTTTAGAAGGATCGATACTTTCCTATCTGTTCCTCCGCATTTGAAATTAGGCATTAGGGCAGCACGTTAATGATAAAATATCGAACGTTACAAATGAAATGGATGGAAGGTGAAGAAGGAATCATGGGAAGGAACAAGAGGGGAAGGAATGAAAAAGCACCATAGAAGATCGATTGGTGGTTACACGTATAATCGTAAAGGATAGTATTTTCTTTCTCCCCTCTTCTTCTTCTTCTTCTTCTTTCTCCATTTTATAAAAAGCTTTCACACACACACACACACAGACTTTAAATACATCTAACAGTGAGGAAGAAAAATCGGTGTCACCATTTTCGTTGAAAATCAAAATCTGATTAACGAAACTCTGAAAGGTGTGTATATATGTACTCATTTCTGATGTAAAATAATCAAAGTATAAAGAGGAAGAAGAAGAAGAAGAGGAAGAGGAAGTTAAAAATAAGAAATCTCAATAAAGAAAAGAAAAAAAGGAACTAAAAAAAAAATTTCCATCGGTAAAGCAAAGAAAAATTGTTTGGACATCTCCTGACGTTTCAACGAACAAACGAAAGAGAAGAAATTTTTTTTACCAAACCCTCCTATCACCCTCCAACCTTCTTCTCTTCAAGAATAAAACAAACTTTGCTGACGTCAAACGTAAAAAGAGAAGATAAAAAAAAAAGAAAGGAGGAAGGTAGGGAGAAACATAAAATAAGAAATTAAGTTTAAGTGGAAAGATATATAGGGAAAATTAATAAACGTTTAAAATGAAATAAAAAGAAACTTCACTTCTCTTCTTAAATCGAGGGTAACTTAACGAACGTGTTGTATCAGTCAAATTAAAAAACAAGAAATCAATAATAAATGAAAAGAATTTAAAATGCAAGAAGAGTCAAAGTTGATCTCAAAAAAGAAAGAAACGTTGAGTTATTCATTAAAGGGTAACGTGTTGTATTAGTTAAATTATAAATAAATAAATAAATAAATAAATAGAATTAAAAGATAAGAAAGTAAAATACTTTTCCCATAAGTTATTGTAAAACACAAAATTATTTTCCAATCGAAAATACGAAATATTAATTCAAATGAAAATATTATTGTCGAGTACGAAAATGAAGCAAAAAATGCATATAATTGAATGGAGAATTTGTTCCATTTCATACTTGACAACTTAATAAAATACAAAATGAAGAAAATAAAGGAAGAAGAAGTAGAAGAAAAATGGTCGAATATGGTTGGAAATTCTCGATCGTTTGTCTTTCATTGACGGTGGTAGAGAAACTTGGATCGAGAACTGCAATACGTTCGGTCTGTCCCCATGGTGTAAGGCTAGTTTTGTACAAACCGTTCCTAGTATCTTTTCTAACACACAGACAAACACAGTTTTCAAGAATGACGGGGAAAAAAGGTTTGAGAAAGGAAGGAATACGTCTACGACGGTTGTTGCTGTCTTCTCTTTCCTCCAACCTCACCACGTATACCACCTTTCCTTAACCGATGAACCATTTTCTCGGACCCAATGAATCATGGACTGGTTCTCTTCGTATTTTCTAGGATTTCCAAAAGATACCACAGATATATCGAGACGAGTTATGCTAGAGGAAGAAACTATGCTATTCGTTTTTCTTCTCCATTGGCAAATCAAACTCCCCTCTTCTGTTTTCCTTGTCCCTCACTTCTCACAAATCTTTTAGGGTCGATCGATAATAGCAAAAGATAAAATCACTGATAGAAGAAGAAAACAAAATGATGATATACTTGATAGTTGATAGCTTGTTCACCTTTCTTTCTTATTTCCATACTCCCATCTCGGTTTCATCGAAAAAATCTTTTCTATCCAAATCGTACCTGAAACATACAAAATAAAAATAATCGTTAATTAAAGTCCAATAGGTGTGAATATATATTTATTAAATATGTTATACGAGTATTACGAGATTCATTTTATTTATAAGAAATTTATTGCATAATAAAATACACATAAAAAAATAATAAAAATAAAAAGAGGTACGTGAAATGTAAGAAATATTTACATGTTACTCGAAATCCAGTTAATGGATTTAATAAAGTGAAATTGCAATATAAATATATTTTATATTATTTAAAACACCATTAAATAAAAATATTACTAAGTAAGAGAATAGTGGCAAATATCAATGTATAATCAAACTATAATAAATATCCAGAAAAGAAATAAAGAAGAAGTATTAGTATTATGGGTATCTTTAATACTACTCGAAATCCAGTTAATAAAAATGTCACTAAAGAAAGAAAAGAATGATTATGTGACCTAACGTTCGTGAAAAGTCATTCGAAATGGGATTGTAAGACGATAGAAAGGATACCGATCGAGCATGACAAGTTAAGGAGGCTAACGTTGCCTTGCACGCGACCGGAATAACCTAGCTGGATAGTTTAAGGGAAGAAGTCTTAGTGGGTCACGTCGATATCCAAACTCGAAAAGCAGAACGGCGCCGACTCTGCACCAGGCAACCAGCCAACCAGCCAACCAGTCAACCAACCAACCAAGGGAAGCTAGTCGTGAAATGTTCAGAGCTTTTCCAAGGAATTCTGCAAATTCTGCGAAGGACAGACCCAAAGAGAGGGTGGTGGTGAATGAAAGTGGGATGAGTATCAGACAAATCTGTGGGAGAAAGGGGTTGAAATACAAACTAGGTCGTAACACACACACACTCACACACACACACTCACACACACACTCACACACACATGCACACCTGTTTTATGCAATCGTTTCGAGGTCAACACGTGAAATAGGAAGCAGGAGCTTACAGAATAGTGAAGCTAATGATGGGGATGAGTAAGAACAGGGATTGGTGGAGTAGAAGGTTCAACAAGGAGATCGAAGTTTCTGCCTAGACTTGGAACCTTTAAGGATTTGGGACGATTTCGTGGCGCAGATGGGGTGTGTGGGTGGTTGGTTGGTTCTGGAACGGCGCCGATGACGCAACCGACCCCGTGAACTCGACCGGTGCTGCTTAAAATCGATATCAACTGACCTTGAGCTATTTTAAGCGAGCTCGGAATACGGGAACGCTTTTCTCGCTCTTTTCATGCACGACCTTTAAAATTTACTTCCTTTTTTTATTTCTTTTATTTCTGTTACTTTTAATTTACTTTTATAAATTTTTATGTTAAATCTTTCTTTCAAATAATTATATCTAATGATTATTTATACCACAAGCCTAATAATCTTGTATTTTTATTATAATTGATTAATTATTAAATGAAATAATACTAGACACGACAGATCGGTAATTAATTGTTCATTTTAAAAACTGAATCAAGATTGCAACACTTCGAGTATCTTCTTTCACTATTTTATAAAATTATATTAAAATAATGAATTATTAATTAATGTAAGTCACAATATTTAATCAGGAACGATTTTCTTGTTGAATTTAATTCTTCATTTTCTAATTGATTAATTAATTAAAATAATAATAACAACTTGATATATAAGAATGGTACGAACACGACACGTCGTTGAGGTATTTAGTCAAATGATTTGACTTGCAACACATTGAGTATCGATTGATAATTCCCCTATTTAAAATTATTAATAATAATATTATTATTTATTAATTAAGTAAAGAATCAATCGTATATCCTGGGATACGTTTATGTTATTATAAATAATATTACGAAAATTACGTCTGTGTCTGTGTCTGTGTTCGTGAAACAACGTTGAGGTTATTAAAACTGGTTAATTACATTATCACTGATAATTATAATAAAATTAGGTATTATTAAAAATTGTAAAGGAGGTAATAAGGTCTCTCCAGTGTGTCGATAAAGGTCTGTTATTCCTTCTCCCCTAACCCTTCAACCCTTCAAGTATGACATTGTTTTTCTCCCGTTGCCATGTTCCATAGTGTTAACGTTATCTTCTGGTCGTTTTCGCGTGACAACACGCGATTTCCCGTTTCGTCGGTTACGCACGAGCGTAATCAAACGAAATCGTCGTCAGCAACAGCCAACAACAGCACCAGCAACAGCAACAGCAATAGCAGTGTGTTCGTTTCATGTTGTTTCCCGTGAGTGTTATTAAAATCGTTACGTTTCACGGCTTGCACTTTTTTCTTTACTTTTCTTTTCTTTTTTTATTTTACGTTTAATCCGCCACCTACAAAAACCACCGATCTCATTTCTCCTAGGTACCTCTCTCTGTTTTTTTTTTTAACAATCAAAATATTAACAAACATTCATACCCCTTTTTCCTACTTCGTCCACATTTCGATCTCCAACAATTTTGTCTTTTTTATTTGTTTATTTATTTATTTTTTGCAAAAGTTTCATAAAAAAATTCGACAAATTCTTTCTCGATAGTTTATTTATTTGTTCTGGTAGGTTTAAAAAAAGAAAAAAAAGAGAGAAATATAAATTTTTTTAAAGGCAGGATATGTTGTGCCAACAATAAACGGAATAACTGATGCAAAAGAGGAAATCCGTATGAGATAAATAAAATATTTGATTTTGTTCACAGTCATAAGATTTTATAGTATTTTCTCTTTACATAGGCAAAAATGTGAGGGATCCTACTTGTAAAATATAAAAAGGTGGTCTTCGAATTAATTGACAAGAATTAGTACAAGTTTTTTTAAATCGTACAAATCACAACTGGTGGAGAGTGGTTTGATCCAATCTGGTTCTCGTACGTTTCAATTATAAACGAGACAAGAAATATTATTCGAGTATTGTATCTAACGTTAGGTGACTATCAAAGAAAGTAATATGTCACACAGAGATGAAAGAAAAGGAAGAATTAAAGAAAATAATGTCTGAGTAGAAAGTTAAATAATTCTAGGTTGCTGTTGTTGTTGTTGTACGAACACATTCTGTGATTTTAGTGAATAGTAAATGCAGATTAATGTAAATCGGTATACCCAAAATTTGGCCTGATTCTAGTTACAACGAATAAGAACAACTTCAATCAAAAGTGACAACACCTTGTCACTGAAATCATAAATCAACAGAGTTAAAATAAAATTGACTAAAATGAATGGAATGTTTCTAAATCGTACGAATCACAACTGGTGGAGGTTGGATTGATTCAACCTGGTTCTTGTCTCAATTGTAAACGAGACAAAATAATATTCTTCGAGTATTATATACAACCTTAGTTGACTATCAAAAGTAAGTAAGTGTGTGGTCAAACTAGAAAGAAAGAAAGAAATGTTTGAATGATCGAAAAGAAAATAATTGTGGGTTGTTGTTGTTGTTGTTGTTGTTCGAGGGTTACATAGAAAGGTGGGAAGTAGTAGAAGAAGAAGAAGAAGAAGCACTCTAACTCTTTACCGGTTGGTGTAACTCGATCTAACGCATTAATGTGAGATACAGTAGAGTTTGATGGTAGACGAAGGCCAAGTCGACCGCAATATTTCGTCGTTCCGGTGTCATATGGTGTGGCGCCCAGGGGTATTGCATTTCTCGTCCCCAGGGTTACTGGTGGATTAAAGAGGATACGATATTAAGAAATAATCTTGCTATCGCATTTCATTTGTTGCTATGACGATGACAACCACTACTACCATAACAGATTAACATTACTCTAAACAATTTACTTTAATTACAAATTAATTTTCATTTAAATCAATGTCAATCAGATAACCAATTTTTCTTTCTATTTTTTATTTTAGGAAAATTAATGAAATTAATAATAAATTGAATTAATAATATTAAATAATAAATAATCATTGTTGTTTTAAATTTTTATCAATTATTCACAACACCAAATCCACTTTTATTTTTTCCTAAATGAGATATACGAAAATAATTAAAATTAATAATAAATTGAATAAATAATAATAATAATATGTGAAATATATTAAAGCGTGAAATTAATATACGAATATTTTAAATAATAAATAATCATTGATCCAATAAAGTAAAATACCAACTACCGTAACGATGAAAGTTACGTAACTAATTTTTATTATCTTTCTTTTTCTAACATTAAAAATATCAAATATTAATGACATTAATATAATTTATAATTGTTTAATATTCAAACTATTCTTTCGTAATTTTCATCTACGCATTGACAAACCTTGTTTAGAGTTACTCAGGAGATAAAAAACAATAAACGACTATACATCTCGGTCAATTAAAAGAAGCAATGGAAGATAGAATAAAAAAACAAGTGTGAATTACGAGAGAAGGTCGATACTGTAAAAAGTAGAGTCAATTAAATTTAATTCTCCGGACACATAATATTTCAGTTTATGCGTTAAATGCGAAAAATAAAATACGTGTAAATTTTCAAATTGACGTTAATAAATTCGAACGAGTCGAAGGTAAATTACAACGAGGTAGGGTTTGATAGGAAGGTATAGTGGGGAATGGGGAAGAGGGGTAGAAGTGAAAAACAAAAACGAGGAAGAACGGAAACGTACGTACGTGAATGTATGTGTGAATGTATATGTTTGTATGTGTGTGTGTTTATTACAGCACGCTTGTGGAAGCGTGGTTCGTCGAACGAGCATGAATCACATCTTCCTCGCTTGTACACATTTTCGAATCTACCGCATGATTAAGCGATGAATCATTCGCTAGTACTCTCACCCACGTGTATAAATGTATACCACTATTGTCATCGCTTTTGTTATCCTCTTTTAATGACGGATCATCGGTGGATAACGTCAAATCGAAAATGCTATTAAAGAATTATCTTGTTCTTCTTCTCTTTCTCTTCTTCCTATATTTTACTCATCCTAAACAACTCGTATAACAAAAATTCACTACTTCAAATACACATAATTAATCTTAAAAGTTCATTCAAATGTAATTATAACAACGATTATTTAAAACCTATATTATTATTGTAATCCAATAAAAACACTTCAACCTTCGTTTTATAATTGCATATTCTTGTAATAAATGTGTGTCAGTAAATCAGAGATTGCTATGATAAAGGTCAACACGTTAAGATCAAAGCGTGACGTAATGAACGTGACCTAACATTGAACTTACACAAATCGTATAATTCTATATAAAACTTCATTTCAATTCCAATCCAATATTCCTTTACCCTTACATTTATTCCAATTAATATTTCAACGATAAAACATTTATTATTTCATGATACATATATATATTTTCATCCTGTGTATAACAATGTTACATAACATTGAAGTCACATATTTCTATACACCCTTCCTATATTTTTCAAATTATAAACGGTGCGTAAAGCAACTATAAATACACGTTTTATAATCCAATTAAAAACCCTCTGGGTGTTTTCTAAAAGTATCCCCTTACGTCAAATACTTCCCCTCGATACTCAAACCGTATAAAATAACCACTATTGTTAAATACAGTAAACGTAGTAGTAGAAGAGGGAGAGGGTAATATTATCCGTATCGTGAACATTAACTTCAAATTCCATTCAATTAGCTTTGAATTTTCGTCGTACCGTTCCAAAAAAAAAAAACAGAAACAGGAAATCTTGTTTTCAAAGGGAGTGATAGGGGAAAGAAAGAAAAAAAAAGGAAATGTAAATTTAAGAAGAACAGAACAGAGCAAGAGAAGAGAAGAGACCGGATGCGGGAGTGTCTGAATAGGAAAGATAGCAGCTAGAGGGATGAAAAGCCCTATAAGCTCTCCAAATGCCCGTTGTGTGTCTCCTCGTGAGAGAGTAAGCAACAGAGACAGATACTACGAAGGGTGGAGGTGTAAGGGGGAAGAGAAGAGAGAAAGGGAGGAAGGGAGGAAGGTGGGAGGACAAGCACGAACGTGTTATTGGGGAGGGCATTAGTGTATCGAGCGATGCCAGCGAGTGTCTAATGCGAACCTTAACGCAACCCTCATCCCTCCAACCCTCTGCACCTCTACCACCCCCAAAGCATACCCCTGTAACCTTCATACCACTCTTCTCTTTCTCCTCCTCATTCTGAACCCCTACCACCCAAAGCATCCCCCTCTTCTAACCTTCATACCACCCTCATCCTCCTCTTCCACCTCTACCTTCACGTCCTTCTCGTCCTCCCTTCACCTACTCCTCTTCCTACTCCTATCGTTGTGCTCGAGAGAGCACGATCGAGGATGAAGGGAGGTATTTTCGAGAACGAGCTCGTAAGACAAATTGGTTTACTCCTCGCGTAAACGCGAGTTATAGCAACAGAGAGAAAGAGAGAGAGAGAGAGAATGAGAATGAGAGAGACAGGAAGAGAGAGGATCTCTTCGAGGATAACGACGAGGACGAGGACGAAAACGACAAGGAAGAAGAGTTAGAGAGGTATTTTAAAGTATACTTTGCTATAAACGCATGCGCCATTGGTTCAACAGTTTTGTGTTACTTTTTTTCTTCTTCATCCTTCACCTCTTCCTCTTCCTATTCTTCTTCTTCTCTGACTCTCTCTCTCTCTCTCTTTTTCTCTCTTTCGTTTGATGTAATGTACTTGAAATAATTTAGATATTTTCCCAGGTCAAAGATAGTTTCCTATCCAAAGGGTCGTTTCTCTTCAAAGGATTTTTCTTCGAGATGATTGATTTTGTAAGATGTTTTTACTATCGAACACTGAATCGATGTGATTGAATATATTTTTATTTTTCTATCGTGAAAATGAAATGAAAGATACCTTACCAAGTGAAGTGAAATATATATATGTGTGTATTGTGTAAAATTATTGAAAGCTCTCTTCTAATAATAGATGTAATTAAAAAATTGTTAGTTTTTTTTCTACTATTTATTCAAAACGTAATATACTTTCGAGATATTTTTCCGTGCAGCGATAAAACTAATACTACGATGGTGAAATTAATTTGAGTTATCATCTCACACACACACACACATAGATATGTGTTATAAAATTATATTTATGGATTTTTTATGAACATATTATCAAAATGATGAAATTACATTTCATTAGAAATATTTTTTATAATCCTGGAGGATTAAATAAAAAAAACACAAAAATATATTCCCATAATCCTGGCCACGTATCTACGTATGGAATATAATTCGTGATCGTGAGATTATTCAGCAGAGAGGAATGGAGAAGACAATAGCAAAAGAGAGAGAGAGTGAGAGAGAAAGAGAGTGAGGAACGTAATCCTCTCGTCTGGTATACCCAATCTCCTCGACCTCAGCCCTTTTCCAGGTTCCTTCCTTCGTTCCCGTAATACAACTTCAATTCAACCCACCTTCCTTCACCCTTCTACACCCTAACCCCTTTTCCTTCGAGTCACCAACCAAGAAATTCCATCTTCCTTGTCGATCAATTACTCTTCCTCCTCCTCCTCCTCTTCTCAAGATCCGAGCATATTTAATAACTTTTTATTTATTAATTGGATATTTTTACAACTCATTCACTTCTTGAACCTTTTTATAAAGAAAACAATAAAATGATGGATCAACAATCAAAGAATTTTATAATTTATAAGACAATGTTTATATTTTATAATTTTTTGGTTGCAACAAAATCCAATCCCTTCGTTTTCTTCTCTTCTATTTTACTTTATTTTATTTTATTTAATAAAAGAAAAAAAAGAATGAAATTAATAACCAACAAGATCACATTTATGTTTAATTTTATTTGTTTTTGGGGGGATAGCAACGAAACTGCAACCATACTCTCTGAATATTTTTATTTCATCTCTCCTTTCACCATCTCTTATATCCCTGATTTTCTTTTTATTTTTCACTTGAACAAATCATCGATACAAGTGCCCCATGTTTCCGAACGAATGTAACACCGTCGTTTCACTATTTCAACGTTTCGTTATACACTGTTTCCCCCTGTCTCCCCCTGTTTTCTATCGACGTTACACCGATCAGTACTTACAGTTTTCCTCCTGTTCAACCCCAATCTATCGCGTTCTCGATCGATATGTCATGTTCGCGTAAAATACTGTAAACTGTTTGAATACAACTTCCCGAGAGCTACCACTCATCCCTTTTAACAACTCTTTCCCATCGATCGACGAGAGATATATAACTCTCATGCTGGGTACTACGTACTTTAAAGCAACCAGGATATCTCGAGTTTTACCCAATTGTAAAAAAAAAGAAATAAATAAATAAAAAAACAACAACAACACGAATTGCACGCCTGTACATTCAAGGATTCGATACTAAATATCGAATACACTGTCTATCATTTATCATAGATTTGTTTTTTTTTTGTTCACCAAATTTTTCTACAAAGAGAAAAAGGTCGGAATTATTCTTTGAATATTATTATTATTATTATTATTATTATTATTATTATTATTATTATTATTTAAAGTTAAGAAATAAAACTCCAGATCGTGTAACATGGAAAACGTAATACACTCGTATTCACTTACGAAAAGTTTCCTTAGAGTTTTTATTTCTTCCCATTAGTTCTTTCTCTCTCACTCACCAGAGTATCTCGAATTTCACTCAATTAGTATAAAAAAAATAAAAATAAAAATAAAAAACTAACACGAATTGCACACCTGTATATTCAAATACACTGTCGATTATTTCTCATAGTTTTACTTTTATCAAATTTTTCTACAAAGAGAGAAAGGTCGAATAAAAAGAATTATTCTTTGAATATTATTATTCTCATTATTATTATTATTATTATTAAAAGTTAAGAAATAAAATATCAGATCATGTAACATGGAAAACGTAATATACTTGTATTCACTTACGAGAAACTTCCTTAGTTTCTATTTCTCCCTTTTGTTCTCTCTTTCTCATTTTCTCTCATTTTCTCTAATTTTCTCTCATTTTCTGTTTCAGTCTAGCAACTCAAATATCTTCGAATGTAGAACTCATCCCATCGTCGTACGTGTCTAATGCTTTCCAAGATTCTCGTCTTTGAACGCAAAACGTGACTCGAGGGTTTCTCTGCAGCCAACGAGCGAACTACCATACGGCAAGTTCATTTCTCTCTCTCTCTCTCTCTCACACACACACACATACACACATACATATATGTTCACATGTAAGGAAACAAATATAATACAAGAAACTTTCTTGACTATTCAATATTTGATCTATTCCTTCCCCTTTTCTCAGAACGATTAAAAGAAAATCATTCCAAAAAACAAGAAAACCAAACAAATTCCCAAATGATTAGGATGATTAAAACGAAAGATTCCCCACCTTCTTCTTCTCCAACTCCTCGATGATGTTTTACGAGAAAATCAACATTGAAACTAGGTTCTTCTTCGAAAACGTTAGGTTAAGTGCATGGATCCAATCCTAATAGAATTCACCCACCCATTCCTCTTTCCCGAACCTTCATACTACCAGTAAAAGATCTTCATGAAATTAAGTTCACTATCTATACCTCCCCTTTCCCTCAACCTTCTTAACTCTCTCTCTCTCTCTCTCTCATTCACTCACTCACTCATTCTATTTCTCTTCCCACGAGTAAAAGCGTTATTACATATTCCGTTACACGAGCGTATATTCGAGAATAAGATTCCCTTCCGTCATCCTACTTCCGTACAATTATTGAACGAGAATGTGATAGAAATGTGTCCTCGTATATCCAACCAACCAATTCATACTTTGTGCATATAGTTACATTATTCGATGAGTTTTGACTAGGGGGGAAAGGAAGAAGAGAAACGTCAATCAATTTTCGTGCAAGTAAATTAGATTTAATTATATTTTTCAAATGTTTCTTTACTCTTACTGATTATTAATTATTTTTCTTAAATACGAAACGATATTAAATTCTTCATGAATAATATTCATATGTAAGGTGTATGCATAGAATTGATAAGAATTTTGAAGTATTCAAAATCTTTGGATTCAAATGAAAATGTTTTTTAAGTTTTTTATTTAAATATGATTAATTTTTCTTTTCAAATGATCCTTCTTTCCTTCCTCTCTCTCTCTCTCTCTCTCTGCTTATTAATTTGTTTTTTTTTTCATGAATAATATTCATGCGTATGAGTAGAATTGATAAGAATTTAGAAATATTTAAATTCATTGGATTTGAATGACAATTTTTCTTTAGTTTGTATTTAAATTTGAATAGGAACAAACGAGGGAAAATTTATTCTAAAGATTTGAAAGTTTAGCAAAAGAGAGACAGAGAAAGAGAGTTCGAAATTGGTCGTTGAAATTGAAGAGTGACTGACTGAGTGAGTGAGTGAATAAGAGAGAAAGAGAAAGAGAGAAAGTTAAAGTTGAAGTGAGAGAATAAAAAAAAAGAGGAAAGAAAAGGTTAACGGATAGTACGTAAGAGGAGAGAAAGTAAAAAAAATATGTGAGAAGAGTAAAGAGGTGAGAGAGAAAAATAAAAGAGAAAGGAAGATCAAAAAACAGAAGGAGAGTGAGAAAGAGAGAAATAGAGAAAGAGAGAAAGGGAGAGAAAGGGAGAGAAAGGGAGAGAAAGGGAGAGGCAAAGGGTGGAGGGAAGTTCTCAGGTTGCTGGAAAAGATTTCCGGACGAAAGCTTCCGGTAACGATGATCCTCCATTCCCGAGGGATATTCCGTCTCCAAAAGGAACATTCCCTTACCCTTCCCTTCCTTTCCCTTCCCTTCCTTTTTCCTTTCCCTCAGTCCCCTTCTACTCTCTTCCACCTTACACCACCCTTTTCCAAACTCCTTTCCATTCCTTTATTCCACTTTCCTATTTTTTTTGTCCTCTTACAAGCATACCTTAACTTACTTTCTGGTTAAAAGTTGCTATTTCTGTACCGTATCCGTTTTATTTCCGTTCTGTCCGGTCCCGTTACGAAACATTAGTCGCGATAATCCTCTACAAGCGTATCGAATGAAAACAGAAAAACTATGACCACTTGATAGGATTTGTATTTGTATTTTTCTTTTCTATTATTTCTCCAATGAGTTTAAATTCTTTTAAATATTAAACAAATAATTATTAATAGAAAAAACAATATTATTTAACTATGTATGATGTATGGAATGAAAATATATGTTGTCTATTCAATTTTTAAATCATTTAATTCTTTTCTTTTTCCCAATTGGTATTCTACTTCAAAGAGAAACAATATTTATTTATAAATAAATTAACAAATATTCAATTTAATTGGGAACAAAGTTTATAAAACATTGAATAATTTTTCAAAAATCCTACACGAATGAATTCTATTATTTCTCAACAATGCATTCTTGTAACCATTAAAAAAATAATTAAAAATAGAAAAGATAATATTATTTATCCATTTATGGGTGTATTGGATGAAAATATATGTCATTTACTATAGAAAAATATTCAATTTTTAAATCATTTAATTCTTTTCTTTCTCCCAAGTGGTATTCTACTTCAAAGAGAAACAATATTTATAAATAAATTCACAAATTTTCAATTTAATTGGAGAAACACACTTCATATTCAACATTGAATGATTTTACAAAAATTTTACATGCACGAATATTGGATTATTAATCACCCTGAAGAGAACCTTACAAAATACACATTCGAAATAATCTACACTCTCTACTATTCACGATATTTTATTATGCTTTTGTTATGAATTTTCCAAAATTCGTATACAATAAACCTACGAGTATGTGTTTCTGACAATAGGATTCCTTTTTTTAGTCTTCTTTTTTAATCAAAAAAACACAAAGAGAGTTAAAAAATAAAGAAAGTAACACGAATTATGATATTATATACATATTTTTCTTCTTTACATAGGACCACCCCATTTATACATTCAAAATGTGTAATGGTAAACAGAACTCGCACCATAAGCAGGTAACATAAATCGCGTTATGCTTTACTTTAAAAAAAACGCTAAGTGCTAAATTTAATGTACGGTCCAGAGTGTTATACTTTGAACGTTCTAGTTCGTACACATACATACATACACACACACATATACGCGTATACATTTACCTACCACTTCGGTCTGTCCTCTTGGAAAATAAAAAAAAATAAAAATAAAAACTACAAAAAGAAACGATAAAAATTCACCACGCGAGTTTGATAAATACGAACGAAATTTTCTACCCTGTACTTTTTTTTATGGCTTGTCACACTAGAATGAAGATTTGTCTAATCTTTCAACTACTTTTCTACACACACACACACATATATATATTTTTATATGTAGCATTTGATTAAGCATAATACTATTTCAACGAATAAACAATTGCTTTTCATTATTTTGAATGATCTTATTTCGTAGGTGGTACTTTACCTCTAACGTTTATTACAATTCTAATCAATTATTGTAACATTGAAATAAATACAACACGTTTTATTAATTGCAATTTAGAAATTTCTTTAAATATATTCTAAATAATTTACAAACTTAATCCATTTCTATTAAAAATGTAAAATTACGTGTGTAATTTTTTTCTACATTTCCAGATTGACTATCGAGATGTGTGTAGTTGTAATAGAAAAAATATTTTTATAAAAAATACTAAAATAAATAGGAGGATAAGTTTTACAGTAGAATGCACATGCAATACACGTACGTGTATATATACGTGTATGTATACATATACATATACATAGAAAGAAACAAAGGTGCTGTTAACTCACGCATATCGATGTACCCTCTTCCCCTCCTTCCCCCTTTCTCTACCAAGAGAGAGAAGAGAACGGGTTTTATGGTGTTTGCATTGATTTTCTGCGACGACAGAGAGACGATAAATATTATCGAAAGCAGAACGTTCAAGAGCACGTGCTTTCGACGTAGGGTTTACTTTCATCGAACTAACAGACATTTCACCGATAGAGGAATAATAAACTTTCTGTACTTTGAGATTCCCTCTCTCTCTCTTTCTTTCTCACAGACATACACACACACATTCTCTGTTTGAAAATGACAAAATAATTTATCCATTTTCTTCATTAATTCTTCTTTTTCTTTAACACGTCGATGGTTAAACGATTAAACGTTAACTAAAGGAGAAATATTTAAAGCTTCTCGTACAACTCAATTCTATTCTCTCTCTCCCTCTCTCTCTCTTTTTTTTTTCTACAATCACTCCTTATTTCTTCATAATTTATAACCCCTACTATTACTGTAAAAGTTTCTAACATTAAAATAAATTATTATGAAGTAGGATAATACGTTTGGAGAATTGTTGAATAAGGTTTAATATTAAGTTTGTGTAAGTATGAAATGAAGCATAAAATGTATACAATTGGATTGAAATTTGATCCATTTCATACTTGATAAGCCTAATAGAATATAATTTCTTTTTGTTGTAATAAAATTATTTAAATATTCTTTATTATTATTATTATTATTTAGGAATACTGTGCACGAATTTAAAACCGATAAGAAAAAGTCAATAAATCTTTCACATCATTTGGTAATAATATTTTTATCTAACATTTTTAAATAAACCTTCTCTCTCTTTCTTTCTTCGTGTCCCGCCGAGTATTAATCGAGTAAATAAATAATCCTTTCGCGAATTATAAAATGCGATAAATTTTTTCTTTTTATAGACATTAGGATGTTATACGATTCCTAGGTAAAGTAACCATTGTGTTTTTTATAGAAAGAGAAAAAAAAAGAAACTATTGGAGTTAATCTGTAGAGACGTGTACGTATCGATTATCGAAATAAAGAAAAAGTGGAACGTCAACGTCGTGTTTTATATTATTCATGCATTAAGTCTAGCCATTAAGAACTCTATATGTGGATTTATCTACTTATTCCATGTACTTATTCTTTTATATGTTATTAAACATATAAATATTTCTAATATATATATATTATATTTTTTTCATTAATTATTATATATTATATAATTGTTAAAACATTAGATATTTATTAATATACTTCGAATATTAAATAACATGACAATTATAATAAATACAAATTTTCAATGATTATTTTAGTTTATTTCAATCACCCAAAAAATAACGAACCTCTTTCTTCTTTCTTCCAGACTTTATTGTATACAAAATTCATGTACCAAAAATCGACCCCATGTTAATAAAAATTAATTGTTTTAAAAAGTGCAACGATACGAGATTAAAAAAAATATAGAAAACCATAAAAAGTAAAATAATCAAAGTGGATCGGAAATATTAACTCCAGTCATTAATTTCATAGTCGTTAAACCTGTTAAAATACAGGGTGACCATTATTGCCTGTAACGATGGTTGAAGTTAGGGGGAAATTCGAGGGGAGTTGGGGGAATTGGGGAGTTAAAAGGGTTACCGTCCTGCTGACACAGAGGGTCACTAAAGCAACGGTCACTTTGAGTGAAAAACCTGTGGAAACGTAGCCTGGAAACGGGATAAGCAATGGGTGGTGATGGTGAAGCAAGCCTGGATTTACCGGGTTAAACGACGCTCCAATTGTTCCTCAGTAATTACCCATCCTTCTCCTCCCCCTTTTCCTCCACCCCTTTCCTCTTCACCTGTTATACCAAACCGAGTGAGCTCTTTTAACTGAACCAAACCAGAATATTTGTTCTGGGTACTGAAAGTATTCAATACTAGATTTCTAAATGAACCTTTCCTCAAAAAATCAAAATAAATCAATCGAAAAATAACCATTTCACTATTCTTTTTAAACACTTACAAAAATTATTACACCTAAGTGTTAAAATACATATAACCCTCCTCTAACACGGTAGATAGGTTCCTAGAAAATTTCTTGTTGTATGAAACCGTACAAAAAAGAAAGCTTACACTGTATCTTGCAAAAGTATTTGCAATTTACGAATCGTATTGGATCGTAACCGTGTTATAAGATGTCGTGTTGTAAGAGGACTAACTGTATGCTAAATAAAGTTGAGAGAAATTATGTTATTGATCGTGTAAGGAAAATAAAATATTAATTATAAAAAAAAAATGAATAAAGATAAAAACCGTGAGTTGATATTTGAATTTTCTTTGAAAAATCACAACGAAACTTTTTTCGAGCGAGCAAACGAACGAACGAACGAAAGAACTGAACGGAACGGAATGAAACGATTGTACCTTTTTTTTCCCCCATACTTAACTTCTGGTATTTTTCTTTTATTCTTTTTCTATCTCACTTTATTATATATTATATTATATATAGTTTCGGATGAAAGCGTAGTAGCATTTCCTTTAGCTCCTATTTTATTTCCTACCCTTCGAAAAGTTTAGAAAAAGTTCACACAGTTTATATCAGAAATTATCCAAGAAAGCACTTTGCGTTATTATATTTTCTCCCTTCCCCCTTCCTCTCGAATATTTATCATACCTATGGGAAAAGAAAGGGGGTGAAGGGGAAGAGAAGAAGAAGGAGGAGGAGTACCCAGGAGGTGATTCTAACGTTAAATAAAATATTCAAAGTAGGTTAATACGGTTAACGCGTTTAAAAAGTTGTATTGGATCGGTGATGACCGAATGAAAGAATAAAAAAAAAAAAAAAAGAAAAAGTAAAAGAAAGAAAAAAAAAGCTAATGAAAAGAATAATCCTTCGAATGAAAGTCCTCTCACGAAGTAGAAACTTTACTATTCTGTTCTATGAGAGGGGTTTGAAGGGAGGTTTGAAAGGGTGGTGGTGGTGGTAGTTAGGGGAAAGAAATACGTACGTTTATAATGCCTCTTCTATTTTTTTCTTTTTTTTTTTTT
>JACGTP010000032.1:464072-476805 GCA_023678845.1 Mischocyttarus mexicanus | reverse complement strand
AAAAAAAAAAAAAAAAGAAAAAGTAAAAGAAAGAAAAAAAAAGCTAATGAAAAGAATAATCCTTCGAATGAAAGTCCTCTCACGAAGTAGAAACTTTACTATTCTGTTCTATGAGAGGGGTTTGAAGGGAGGTTTGAAAGGGTGGTGGTGGTGGTAGTTAGGGGAAAGAAATACGTACGTTTATAATGCCTCTTCTATTTTTTTCTTTTTTTTTTTTTATTATACTCATGGAAAAACTCGAGCCATAAGTACCGTCCTGGTTGTATAATAAAATAAAGTATCGTTACGCGTGCGCACTACGGTGGATGCTTTTACACCCCTGGTACGAAGATAGAAGGTGAATAAAAGAGAGAGAGAGAGAAAGAAGAAAAACGAATTCGTGATCTCGGAAGAAATTGAGGTAAAAATTGGAGCTTCCAAGGTGGGAAAGAATAATTATGCTAAACCCTTGAAGGTTTAGTATCGTTTAATCTCAACAAGATTTTCTTTTTTTTTTTTTTCATATCTTCTCACTTTGATTATATTTCAAAATGATATTATTATATCTTTTAATAGGAATTTTATAGTTTTTGATTATTATTATTATTATTAAATGTGTAATTAGGTCAATATTCTTTGATTGGTGTAATTTTTTTCTAATTTCAATTCACTTATTCTGAACGATGCACATGTCATATTGCAATGCAGTTATCTCGACAAGATTTGATTTCATCTGTACTCAATTTGATTGTATTTCAAAATGATATTATTATATCTTTTAATAGGAATTTTATGGTTTTTGATTATTATTATTATTATTATTATTATTAAATGTGTAATTAGGTCAATATTCTTTGATTGGTGTAATTTTTTTCTAATTTCAATTCACTTATTCTGAACGATGCACATGTCATATTGCAATGCAGTCATCTCAACAAGATATGATTGTACTTCAAAATGATATTATTACATCTTTAAATATAATTTTAGTTTAATTATTATTAAATGTATAACCGAATAGTTCATATCTGATTGGTACACAACGTCTCCTAACTCGATTTGGTTACAGGAACGATATTTATTTTATATTAAAAATTATTGAACGATGAAAAATAAGTGTAAAATGCACGTGCATTCGATAATAAACAAAAAATATAATAGAAAACAATACAAAAATATAAGCGAGTAAGTAAGAAAAAAAGAAAATATAGAATATAAAGCAAATAATATTAAATATGAGAAACTTTAACAAGAGTTGGGTGTTATTGTTCTACCAAATGGATATCGACGAGTATACACAATTATATATATATATTGTGTTAGTATATATATGTAACGTATACAGAAGTATTTACGTCAATTTTCTATCTCGCGTGCGTAACTGCAATTATTAAACAAACAGTACTCGATGGATGACAATCGTCTCTGATTAAAAACAAATGATATTTGTTGAAATAACAATACCTTGTATATGTGTGTGTGTTTGTCCGAATCGGTTGATTATTTGTACAAGTGAACGAGCAATCGAATAAATCGAAAAATAAAATTCTACTCTCCTCATCCTTCCTTTCTTTCTTCCATCCTTCCTTCCAACCACTCCCACTCCACCACAACTCTATTTAATTTTTTTATTTTTATACTTTAACAAATAATTATTTCAAACGCGTTAAAACGCGACAAAGTACTCGGAAAATGATGTAAGTTTAATTCTACGGAATTTGTTGATTTTTTATTTAAAAGAAAAATAAAGAAAAGGAGAATAGACAAGAAGGGAGAACAACATTTTTCGGACGGCAAAAGGTTAAAAAGTACATTTACGTAATTTCCTACAAAAGCACACCCAACTCGAGTACCTGGGCTTTTACTTGCTTTCCTGTAATTTTAATTATTCCATGCATTACAAAAACGCTTTACTTTAGCACCATCACTAACACCACTACTACCACCATCATCATCCAGCTTCTTCTACTTCTTCTTCTTCTTCTTCTTCTTCTTTCTATGCTTCTTTCGACCGCTGTTCACCCGTTAGAATCGGAGTAATTAGACGATTAGCATTTTAATCGATATTTTTATCACGTTTATACTATTTCCTATAGTTAAGATTTTCCAAATTACTTAACTTACGCATAAGATTACGAAATAAGCTGAGCTACGTTTTAAAACCTGGATCCGATATTACTCAGTACAGCTAATATAACCAATTATCATTATCGTTAATTATTACTTTATTTCTTAACTTCTTAGATAAATCTTTCTATTACCTCCAAACTTCGGATCTTATCTACAAAACAAAATTATACAAAAGTAACGAAATATTAGGTTGTCAGGTATGAAATGAAGCAAAAGAAATACACCTAGTTGAATTGAGAATTTGATACAATTCATATTTGACAAGATAACAACGAATGATAAACTAAACTAAACTACTTCACTTAGAAAGAAACAGGACTTATCATACATACTTGAAACAATAAAAGGATGAGAGTGAGAAGGGATGGGGAAGGGGGTTGAGGGTTGGGGGAAGACTTGATGCTTGATTTCTCTACTTCCTAATTTCTAAGACAAATGAATCATAAATAAACTAAACTACTACACATGGAGAAATGCATACGAATAAATACTAATCTCACTAACAATAAGAAAGAAAGAAGGTACACAGTTAATTATTTATCATACATACTTGATACAATAACAAGATGGGAGTAAAAGAGGAAAAAGGAGACGGTATAAATAGTTAAATGTATAAAAGGCACGTCTGAATCGATAACGATAACGATAACGATACTGCGATACACCCTTGGATAGAATAGAAACTTTTATACCCCTCAGCCACGAACATTGTACTTCATGACGAAAAGTTTTTAGTTTTCTAACGAAACAGAGAAAAGAAAAGAAAGAAAATGAGAGAAAGACAGACAGGTATAATCCTCTTCTAACACGGTAGATCCTAGAAAATTCTGTGTTATATGAAACCGTGTTGTATGAGATCCAAAGCCAAGTACACAAAAGGGGAGTTACAGTTGTATCTTTAACATAGCATGCCAAAGGTTTTTACAATTATCTTATCGTGTTAGAACGAAACCATGTTGTGATACCGTGTTGTAGGAAAGCTACTTGTATATAAAAGGTAGAAGGTAATTTAAAATCGAAACAGTGTATTATTTGAATAATTAATTAAGAAAGTATTACTGAGATTCGATTAAAATGTCACACCAAGTATATGCATATGAAAAAAAAAGAAAAGAGATAGAAAGAAAGAAGAGAAATAGAAGAAAAGTGTGATTAAGTTTCGTGTGGTAGTTTTAATTAACGGAGTAATTAACAGGTAGGAAGAAAAGGAAGAAGAATTAACACAGCTGAAAGAAGATGGATAAAAAGAAAATCTAGGAAATAAAATGGTGTAGTAGAAAGGAACTAGATTTACTTTGTCGTTAGGAAGTTGAGATAATACGTCCAGGAAGATATGAAGGTGTCCACCACTTTGTTGAATAGATACGAAATATAATACGAAACTACTATACGTATTTAATACGAATCTACTTGTTAGTAGCAGTAACCAAGATGCTCTCTCTGTGTATTTGTGTGTGTGTGTGTGAGAGAGAGAGAATAGAGACGATTTACGGTTGATCGGTGTGTGCATGACACGTCTCTGTGTAAACTATCGTAACTGGGTTAACATTACGCCCTGATGTCGATCTTACCACGAAACACATACACATACACATACCACCAAAACCCCATAGAGAATAATTAACTATTATTTAATAATCGATTAATTGGATATACACGACGAAGTCATTTCATTTGAATAATTAATTATGTTACCATCGGTGGTTGTAATCTGGTATCACAGGTTCGTTCATTTTGATTCATTCGATACTTCTATTTATTTATTTATTTATTTATTTATTTATTTATGGGATTAAATCATTTGAGATAAAGTAAATGAAGTTTGGGATAAGAGATGTAGAAATAAAAATTAGAAATAATGATTAAGATGGTGTATTAGAAAAAACACAGTGTATTATTGATCTTAATCACTTGTATTATTCATATTAATTAAAATATATATAAGAATTTAATAAATAATTAGAAATTAAAGTAATAAGTTTAATTCTGGTTAATTTATTTTAAATTGATTCATATCTCTCTTTTTGATTTCTTTCGATTACAATTTTATTCGAACGTCATATATTATAATTTAGAGAATAATTTTCTACAAATTATTAATATACAAGTTTACTTTTGGTTTATCTATTTTACACATTCATATTTCTTGATTTTTTTTGTCTTATTATTTTGGACGAGCCCGTATAATAGGCGTACTCATATCATACGTATTAATCCACATGCATTGTTTTTATATTTGTTTTACCTCCACCTCCATCATTAACCTCCTCCGATTATTGTCACGCGAGATATCGTTATGTGAGACACAACGGAGCCATAGGAAAGTGATAGGGAGAGTAGAAGGGGGAGAAGAAAAGGGGTAGTAAGGGGTTGGTTACTGCTGTTGGGAGAGGGTGGTATTTTCTGTGACAAAAAACTCACATGACATCGCGTGCGTTAATACGAACAACAAAGATATACAAAACTACATACAACTGACGCCTAACTGACTGGCTTACACCTGCTACTACCACTACCACCACCACCACCACAAATCATCCCTCTCCTCCACTCTCCTCCCCTTTTTTCTACCTTTGTCATAAAAAATAAAAAGATACCTTGCGTTTCTAGATGTACAGCATTATTTTTCCTATATTCTTTTTTCTCTGATTATTCCCAATATTGAACAAAAATTCTATATCGTTTTATTTTATTTATCATTGATTTATATATGTATTTATGTATATAGTTTTCTCAATTCAGTGGTTTGGAACACCATGCGTGCGATAAAACTCAAACACGCACTAACCAACCGAGTATAATAAATATTATTCACGCATACTAACTGCGGTGACAAATGAAAGGTCTATTTTCCACAAAATTAAAACACCTAAAAAGAATTTATTTACTTATTCACCTCTCCAATCTGTTTTTTATTTTTTTTTATAAAATAATCTTTCTCATTCATTGGAGCGTACTAGGATGAAATAAAAACAAATAAACGTTTGATAATATCGTTGCTACAGTAACTGCATAAGACGATATTTGTGTTCGTACAACTGCAACTGCATATTGTTGTTGTACAACTAAATAAATTACACGAACAAATCTCCAGGGAGTTAGAAGAGGTAGAAGGGAGAGTGAAGTAATTTTTAGTTTGATTAGTTTATTTTCTGTGTACTTGTACTAAGAGAAAAAGTTTTTCTAAATTTATTTTCCTGAATATTGCAACATCATTGTGATAATGAATATTAAAATGCAGAGTATTAATACCATGTAGTATTTTTAGGGATAAATTAAGAACGAAGAGAAGGTAACTTGAATATGTAGAATAGACAAGATAAATTAGTAGAAAAATTAGATCGTTGTATTGTAGAATATGTACACGTGTATACCCGGTGGTAACCAATTCAATACCCAAGTACAATACCTAAGTAAAATAAGAACAAGTCAAACACATGGTCTCTCTTTGTGTATACACATCGTGTGGACGTTTCGCTTTGTCATTGGCGTTCCTTTCATGTAGTACATTAGTGATAAAATGAGGAAGAGGAAGAAAGAGAGTAAGAGAGTAAGAGAGTAAGAGAGAGAGAGAGAGAGAGAAAACTAGAACAGTACCTTTAATTAACTTTACTCAGGCAATTGCTTTCCTACAAGAAAGGCAGCCACATGGTAACTTTAAACGTGACAATTCATCGCTCAGTCTAACGAAATTATTACTCAAATCTTTCTACGTCATCTTAAAGAAAACTAAACCAAAAAAAATATATAAAAAAAAGTATATGAACCATCATGCAAGATATATTTTTGTTAAAAGATTTTTCATATCGATCGATACACGTTTTATTTAATTTTCCTATCATTTTCCTATATATTTTGAAACACTATAGTTCGTATCTGTTAGTATTATATCGATTCTCATTAACATTAACTTCATAAGAGTAATCTTACAGTCATTATTTTTCTATGCATCTGTTTTTTTTAATACGCTTTTAAGTGCCACGTCATTTATAAATAGCTGACGCATATATTTCCTTCTTCGTTATCATACTTCTCTATCAAAAGATGCGTAATCACTTTTTTAATTACTTATGTTTCATTTTTTACACAATATATAATATATTATCATTATTATTATATTAAAATTTAATTAGAATGTTATTCCTCTTTTTGAAATAAAATATTTTCGATGAGAGAATGAACGAAGAATGTGAAGATGTTTAATAAAAAAAACATACAACAACGAAGATAAAGAAACAGAGAAAAACAAATCATCTTTTCTCGATGTTACTCTAACTTTTTGTATATTTATTATTTCTTTTTTTTTTTTTCGTTAATACATACACGCAGTATCCTAATTTCATGTATGTTCTTTTCTCATTCTCTCTCTTTCTCTATTTCTCTCTCATTTTCTCATTTAACGATGTGTACACACATAAAAGCATCGTAACTTCGTGTATTCGTAACAAAAGCCGTTTCCGAAGATAACAATGAGGGGTAGGTATAGCTGATTATAACACAGGAAAAAACTTTTGATAACGGTGTTTGGTAAAGCAACGTGTTAATTATAAACCAAGCTTGGAAAGGAGAAGCCTTTCGGTCCTGAACAGTCTTTAAACTTTTCTATACCTGACTTTATGAGATCATCAGTTAAATAGAAATCCAATATTATTATTACTATTATTATTATTATCTTACAAAAATGAAACAAGAAAAAAACGATCAGGAAATAAACTATCATCTCACATTTTTATTTCCTATTTTATTTATTCGACAACAACGATGATGATGATGATCCAATAATAAGAATAAATGAGTTTATGTACATTAATTTCAAATACACTGAACCAAATAAATATATCATCATTCAAGCTTGTATTGATCAAATTAAATAAATGAAAAATAATAAAAAATTAAAATAAAAAATAGAATAAATAAATAAATAAATAAAACGTATAGAAAAAGAGAGTATTCATGTGTGTACTACTTATGTATGATTTAGTCTAGTACCAAAGACGGATGATATTCAGGCCGTGGGCATATGTATATCCGTGTAACGTTATGAATTATGCGAGGAGAGGCCAGCATTGAGCGGTAATTGAGGAGGTAATCATGTCTCATCCTCTCACCCACACCTCGGCAATACTCTCTCCAACATGTACCATGCCCCTCTATGCATAGTTCACACTTCGTTCATGCCAATTAACCGTCGCGGAAGATATTTTGACCGGTTGGAGTCTATTATCCCTCAACGATTCCTACTCACCACTACCATTCACCATCTCTCTCTCTCTGTCTTTCTCTTTCTCATTTCGAAAAGCAACCATTCGCATTTCTCTGTAACGAAAACGAGGGAATGCTTGATCGATCGTACAAATTCACCATCACCTCTTTCTCCTCTTCCTCTCTTCCTCCTCTTCCACCATGTATCCCCTTTCCTTACACTGTATTATGACTCTCACACAGTTTCATGTTCGATGATACATCCACGTACGATTCTAATTCGATTCGACACACATATTCAACGTTTAGGTGGAATACTTTCAAATGTAAACTCGACTACAAAAATAATCGACTTTAAGAATCAAAAATACCTCGGATAGAAACCTCATAGAAGAAGTTAATGTACAAACAAGTAACACAGGAATAGTATCTGGTTGGCTAAAAAACATAATTTGGCAAAACATGGAAATGAAGACCCTACGATGCAACGCAGATAAAACACTGTTTGATCATCAGCACAATGACATCAGGAAAGAATGCAACATCCAAGATATAGTTCGATGAACTTGACAGAGAAAAGGCTGGCGAGATGAAGTTGTAAGAATAGAAAACAACCGGTTACCCAAAATAGAACAAACTCAAAAACCAAACACGAGTTGGCCTACCAGGGAGATCACCAAAATGATCCTACGAGAGTTGAACCTCTGCATTGAAGGAACCACCATACTTCCAGCACCATACTTCATATTCCCCATAAGTGTTTTACAAGAGCTTACATTTTTAATTACTATCTCGAACTATTTCGATAATTTACAATGTGTTCTACAACCATTTACGATTTGTAATCCCTTCGTTTAATAAATTACAATAAAAGATATTGGACAATACATACAACTCCGTTTAGTTACTCTAAAAAATAAAAAAAAAAACTGTCACAGAATAGGTCGTTGCCAGAATCCAACATATATGGTCCATGGTACACGTTTAATAAATAACCATTAATTAATCGTCCCAAATTATTGATTACGGCTAATTATTACCTATAATTTACTAGTCATTAACAAATAATTATTGCTAATCATTAGCAAGTTAATTGAATCTATGGATACGTTTATATATTCATTTATTTATTTATTCTTATTAATTATTAACGTAATCATTATTTCCAATAACGATCATATTTAAAAAAAAGAACAAACGACAAACGAACGAACGAACGAACAAACATCACAAAAATCCAAATAAGAAAAAGACGATAATAAAAAATGAAAATACGAATAAATCTGTGGAAGTTTTTAAGCTCTCAAAGGAAAGAAAAGTAAAAAAAAAGAAAAATAACTACCAGCAAGCTAGGGATTTAACGATTTTTTCCTGGATGATTTGTCGTAGAGAGACTGATGAGCGAAAACGTTACTACCACGTTCAAATACCACCACCACCACCACCACCACTCTGGTGGTCTCTGGTTGTCCAGGAATAACGAGTGTCGTCGGGCTCGCATAATTAAAAGGCGATGGAGAGGAAGAGAGAAACGAAGAGAAGAGGGACGAAGGGAGAAGGGTAAAAGGGGAGGAGGTTTACCAATAGAAGGGTAGGAGATGTATATTTCAGTTCGTGTCTCGTTACTTTCTAGCATCGATGGTCTCGTTACTGTGCTGTTACTGCTGTTGCTGTTTCTGTTGTTTTTGTTTTGAGGCTTTTGAATACCTCGAACGGTGATGATGACTCAATCACATGGTATTCGACATTGGCGAATTCTTTTGGTGGTATAATTAGTTCGTTGCTTTTGCTAGTTACCCATCAGGGTCAACTACTATAAAAACCCAAACACCCTGAAGGAGATTCTCTCGTCATTGCCAGACACAATATTCAGATTGGAAAGATAATAATTTCAATTTTGCATCAAGTTTTTTAATGTCAAATAAATAATAAATCACGTTAGACGAACGAGGAAGATTTCAAAGTGTATTGCGAAAAGATTTGCAAATATTTCGAAGATTTTTCCGATATCTAATTTGTCATCCATTGGAAAGATTGAAAATTTAAATAATTCCATAAGTATGAATAGATAATAAAAGATGATCAAATAATAAACGACGATCAAGTTGTTTTTATTGAAAAATAAATTCGATAAGATCGAAAGATCATTTCTACGTTAAAATAATTTTAGTATGCACGTATACATTTTGAATTTATTGTATGTGGGTTATTATTGACTCGATTGCATCTGTAGAGAATTTCAAAATATAATTTACATATTTGAAAATGTGATATATATAATAAGAGAGAGAGAGAAAGAGAGTTTGATACACGTACATGCAGTTATGGATTATTATACTCATCCAATATTACATTCCAAATAAAAATCATTTCTACGTTTAAATAATTTTATATATTTTTAACACCATAGTATATGAGTTATTATCCACTCAATTGTATCTGAATAAAATTTCAAAATACAGACAAAAATAATATTATAATTAATAATAATTTGTATAAAAATGTCTCTTCAAATATATATCTCCTCTTATATCTCAATCACAAGTTAAATATGTATCTTACAAACACGATAAACGTATTAATACATGTCCCCTAACATACAACGTGTTAATTATAAAAATCGTACAAGGTAAAATAAAATAATTCATTACTTACAGCTAGAATAGTTTTGATTTGGTTCTTTTTTTTTTCCATCGTGGTCATCGAACACGTCGTCGCGTTTCAAAAAGTATGCAAATCGATCTTGTTTTATTTCGCGTTACAACGAAACACACATTGCACGTTATTAAACGCGAAATTAATTTGATACTAATCTAATATTAAATAGTTCTTACTTGTTCCAACGTTCGAATAAGACTAACGATAAATGTGACACGAAGGTCGATGTACATACACGATTAACGGCAATCAAATTTATAATAGAATAAAAACAACATTAAGGTATAATAATTCTCGAGGAACGAGAGACAGAGAGAGATGTAAGTAAACAAATCATTAGACAATAGAAAAACTGTTTCTTCGATATTTTATCCCTCCCTTTTCTTTTTCAGTTAACATTATTCTCTGTTTACAATTTATTTATATTTTTTTTTTAAATCGTTTCAAATAAAATATATTTTTTATTTAACGTTCCTGTATATATATATGATCAATAAAATTTCCATATCAAAATTTCGAATATTTTATGAGAAATTTTATAAATGTACGATGCTCGATTAAATTGTGCTGGTATCGTGAAATGAAATAAAAATTTTGACAAAGCTCGAAAGAAAAGAATAAACACAAGTTTTCAATGTTTTAGAATAACTTTCAAATATAAAAAGAAAACTAATTGTTCTATCATTCGGGATGAATATGTTTTTATTGAATTCTTTTCAATCAAATTTCTGAACGTTTTAGGGTAAGATTAAAATATAAAATAGAAAGATAGAGAAAATAAATTGTTCTATCATTCGTGGATGGATATATTTTATTGAATTTTTTTTGTCGCTAAATATTCTATAAAAATTTCAAATATTTTAAGGGGAAACTTTATAAATGTAGGATACAAGTAACGAGCATCGAAAATTTTATCCTTTTTGCTGGTATTTATTTTTGTGACCCGATTTTTTTTATCTCTCTCTCTCTCTCTTCTTCTATCTCCTCTTCTCTATTTTTTGTTGTCGATCGTTTCGATATCCCAATATCGATGGACGAGTGAGCCAGTGAATTTCGCTCGATTTCAATCCCATTCGTAGTCAGAGGGAGGGGATTGGGGAGGGGAGAGGGGAGAGGGTAAAATATTCCAGCATTTAACTCTTCCATCTGACGCTTACGATAAAAGTGCCGATAAAAGCTTCCGATAAACTGATTTGCCTCAGCGTCCGTGTCCGCGTCACCCTTTTAATTTTTAGCCTACGGTGAAGGACATTAATTTTCGATCTACCCTCTCCACCACCTTTTCCCCCGTACCCTAAATGTCCTCGAAAATCATCGGTTCGTTCAACTACTACTACTGCTACCACCACCATCATAAAACAGTTTGCTTCTTAACGACTTTCTAAATACGGTTCGAGGTATCCGCGATAAGCTCGAAAGCTTCCGAAACTTTCCTTTCCATGTAACACGACTTTTTCAAATGCGATCCACCATCAGAAAGCTTTCTACCAGTTTACGGACTACAATAATCGTACAATGCATACATATGTTTATTTCCTTTTGAAAACTTCTTCTTCTTTTTCTTTTTTTACATGCATATTAACATATATTTTGTATATATTAACATTAAACAATATTTTAGATTGTAAAATGCACATAATTGAATTGACAATTTGATCCATTTCATACTTGACAATCTAATAATAAAATATATATGTATATGTATATGTATATGTACATGTATATGTTTTATATGCACCTAATGGTATTGTCATCGTAGTATTTTCATGCGTTGTTACGATCACGCGATTACGAAATTGCATTATCGAATGAACAATATTTTATATGACCCCCGTTGTTGTCAATACCCGCTGGCAACAATTTAGTATAAAAATTAGTATCACCAATATGCGACATGCATCAAACCTACTTGAAATCCACTACAAACCCCTATTTCGAGTTCGTCCTATGGGTTCTCGAAATATATCGCTTAAGGTTCTTTTACATTTATACCATACGATATATTATAGTTGATATTCACGGTCTCGGATAACTATAACGTGAATTTTATTATAATATGAGAGTGAAGGGATGATGAAGGGATAGAAGGGGGACTGTTAACGAGAACTGCATAATCGTTTGAGTAATTATCAAGCTTTGAGGATCAAGTCGTATATAAAAATGACCGATGTGTGTTAGCCTGAAACGTTATTATCAAGGTGAAGGAAGTAGCATTACTATCACGCGAGCTTTTCACCTCGGTTAACATCCTTTATCACGAAACGATATACATAATAATCATTTACAATCAATGGTTTTGATTTTTTAACGATATGATAAGTTTTAGAAACTTTAATAACGTCTCATTTATTGTAACTTTAATCTTCTCTAATTATTAATTTATTATATCTCGATATTTATTTATTATAATGATCTTGAAGTAGAATTAGAGTAAGATGATAAATAATTTCAGAACGTTAACGATAAGATTTATTTAATAATTATTTTTTTGTATAAATAAACACTAGAGTAAATGATTTTTAAGTCGTTTAATATTTGATACAACTTATTGGTTGGAATAGAAAAATTTATTTCAATGCTAACACTAAGATTTATTGAATAATTTTCTTTATAAATAAACGGGATAAGATTTTATTCGTTTCATGATAAAAAAGAAAATAATAAACACGACTGAGTAAACGATTGATATAATTTATTGGTTGATGGGAATAAATAAACCATAGATTTTGTTTATTATAGAAATAAAAGATAATTTGTCCGTCTA
>JACGTP010000032.1:440009-464043 GCA_023678845.1 Mischocyttarus mexicanus | reverse complement strand
TGTCCCCTAACATACAACGTGTTAATTATAAAAATCGTACAAGGTAAAATAAAATAATTCATTACTTACAGCTAGAATAGTTTTGATTTGGTTCTTTTTTTTTTCCATCGTGGTCATCGAACACGTCGTCGCGTTTCAAAAAGTATGCAAATCGATCTTGTTTTATTTCGCGTTACAACGAAACACACATTGCACGTTATTAAACGCGAAATTAATTTGATACTAATCTAATATTAAATAGTTCTTACTTGTTCCAACGTTCGAATAAGACTAACGATAAATGTGACACGAAGGTCGATGTACATACACGATTAACGGCAATCAAATTTATAATAGAATAAAAACAACATTGAGATATAATAATTCTCGAGGAACAAGAGACAGAGAGAGATGTAAGTAAACAAAACATTAGACAATAGAAAAACCGTTTCTTCGATATTTTATCCCTCCCTTTTATTTTTCAGTTAACATTATTCTTTGTTTCTATTTATAGATTCGATCAATAATGTTCCTATTTAAAATATTAAATAAACATTTATCTATTCGAATTTAGTTATCTCATTTATATCAGATAGAATATTTTATATCAATTATATTATTTAATAAAGTTTACTGACGATAAGAAAAATTTCTATTTAGTTTGATATTAAAATTGAACAAAATTTTCCTCTAGACTTTATATATATGTGTCTGTGTGTGTGTGTGTCTGTGTAACGTAAGTTTATTATTCATGTAAAGATTGAGTATTTCAATCTTTAACATCGATTACAATCATCTTTTATTTGCGGATAATTAAATTCTCATTCCAAGATCGTCTCTTGGGAAAAAAAAAAGATTAAATAAAAAGAGAAAATGTGTTGAAAGGATTAGAGAAATTACAAATGCAAATAATTCTTACAACAAGTCGTGAGACGATCAGAGAATACAACAAGCCAGTTAAAATGCGAATATAGTAGAAAACTATAAAGGATACAATGATTCAACTAAGAATACTAATCACAGTAGGAAACAAAAAATAAAAAAATATCTTCGCGATGTGTTAAGAAAATCTTACGTAAGTTAAAGATTACAAAACCTATTATTCTCTTAGTTTATTTTAAAAACGACTAATAAATCCGTAAGATTATTTCTGCACAATTATGATACAACAAGCATGCTTATGATCGTTCATTAATTCATTTTAGAATAGTTAATTCGTGTTGTAAAGAATTTCCTTACTCATAAGTTTTAATGAAAATTCCAACAATACTCTCTCGATTACAACCCAACACACAGAAACACACACACACACTCATCCAATAAAACAGAATCACGGAAAGCTTCGGTGACGTAAGATAGAAAATAGATCGAACCCGTATACGTGGACAATAAAGAAAATGAGGGACACTAAAGAGAGAAATAGAGAATCAGAGAATAAGAGAAAGACAGACAGAGACAAAGAGTAAAGGAATGGCATTGCAACAAAACGTTTAATAAACCACAGACTGCTAGTGACACACCTAACTTTCCTTCTACCAGTAGAGGTTACTTTCGAATCTCTCCTACAAGCTCTCTGTTTCAATGTAGAAATGTAACATGGGGTGGTAGTGGTCAGTAACTATCCCAAACTAATGCTACTTTCCACATGGCTCCCTAACTATCTTAAACTGCCAATGCACTGGGCCAGTACTCCCACCACCATCACCACCATACTCTTCTGTCTATGAGAAACCAACCGACCGATTTTCTATGGGCTAATGGTACACCCTCTCACGTTCACTTCATTCAAACACACGCACACAAACACACGTGTATTCACTCAAAAATAAAGAGAGTAATAGAACCAGATCGATCTTGAGGAATCCTATATTTCCACCACCATAAAATTCTTTTACTTTGAAATAGATGGGAAAAAATAATTATAAGGAAAGTATACTGAAGAATAACGTTAGATACGAAATGGGATTTAATGATGCAAAATATGCAACTGGAAAAATTTTAATTCGATCCTTTTTGCTCTTTCTCTCTCTCTTTCTCTGCCACTCCTTAATTCAGAATATGACAACTACTTTACATATATATTTTTTACTCATATACAAAGTAACATAAAAAAAAGGTAAAGTGTAGAATACAATCATGTTTATTCAAAAATGTAATAAGTTTTTAATATCCACCTTTGAAACGGGTTTAAAATTAGAACACGGTTCGAAAACACGAATACGAACGAATGATGCACATAACTATTCAAAATGAAATGATTAATTATTATGGAATTATATTTTTATTCCTCAAAGATTCTTTATACTTTTTATCCCCTGCATTCATTAATTATTCCGTTTACTATTCGTCTGACTCTTTGAAGAATTCGTTATAAAAATATTTGCAATAAAATTCAATCCTATCTTTAATTCTGTTTTTCGATAATTCAAGAAACGCATTTAACATTCGTCCGCATGATTCGTCATTTGTAAATTAAAGAAAATAATTCATTCTACTTTCATTCTAAATAAATTCTATTCTAATGTTTGTACGAAACAGAAATAATTCTAATAAAGAACTGATTATTTTATTTTGTAATTAGATTAAAGGTAAGAAACAAATGTGAGATACTTGATGTAAGATAAGATGGGGGAAAAAAAAAAAGAAAAGAGTACGGTAGTTCGATTCAATTAAGGGTTATCGCCATTGGGGAAATACGAGATATTAGGATAATGTTGCTTTCGCGAACGTCCTAATGGTAATGGAGTAACGCAACGTTGATTGCGTGCTCTCTGGTTCTGCCAAGAGCAAGGTAGCACTATCGTCTCATTACTCACCAGACGATAACTCGTAGAGTTTTGACGTCGACGAGAGTTAGAGATGAGCCTCGAGTGGCCCGAACTATAACACCTTTCTACTTCCTATACCGTAGAATTATGCATACACATTAATAATATGAGAGATTTAACTCTATTATTACTTTTGAAAATGTTAACATTTCAACCAACTTCCTGATCATTATTAACATTCATCTAAATAAAATCTAAATAACGAGATTGTAACATATATTAGCTCAATTAACTTGTATACGATTCAAAAATAATACATACGAGGTAAGAGGGGTTTGTTACATGTGTAATATGAGTGCATATGTGGGTGCATGTATGGGTGCATGTATGGGTGTTATTAATATTTCTAAAGTTAACACGAAACTATATCAAATTTATTTATTGTTATATATATAAATAATTATTGCTACCGAAAAAACACTATAAGAAAGTTATTATTTATAATTAAGAAAGAACTTCGTGTGTAATAATTAATTAATTATTATTATTATAATTAATGTATTATTATATTATATATATAATAATAATATCATTTTCATCGTTTATGTATATTTACTTGCACTAACTAGGATAGGATCGTATACAGACACCACCATGTATTATCGTGTCTAGGAACGAATCTGATATATGCCAGCGTATATTGCAGCCCTATTAACTTTATGCTTGAACGATCGAAGGATCGTATTAGAGGTTAATTCGTGCATAAGATCTATCTATCTATCTATCTATCTATCTATATATGTATATATATGTATATGTATATGTATGTATATACTATGTATGGATTCTGAACTTACGTACACCGTCTAGCATAACGATTAACGCGTTAATCGGCTTATTACGAAACACTATGAATACTCTGGCTTTATCGATTCGGTTCTTACCAACGCTAAGCATAGAAACTAGTGAAATACGATTAAAATTATCATTCAACAAATATCCGCGTTCTTGCACTAACTACTCTTGCATTAATAATGAACACTTATATTCAGTATAGTTATCTCTATTTATATCTAATATTCATATACAAACATTCATTATAAACATGCAAAGATTATATATCCCAAACGATAGGACAATAGTAAAACGAACGAATTGCACAATAATAATCGTTATTTAAAAGTAATGTAAAATCATTCGAAGATCGTCAGAGAAGAGAAGAAAGTTAAGAGAAAAGTGTAAAATATCGAAAAATCTGGTTGCATTGAATCATCGTTCGGTGGATGAAGAGAGGAAATGCACACAAAAAAAAGTTATGGGATATGTCTGTGGGGGATTCGAAAAATAAAATAAAAGGTGATAAAAAAAATGTGGGTGGTAAAAAGCATCTTTTGAATTCGCATTCATAGAACACGTTGGAACGCAGTAAACGTTGCTATGTTCTTAGAGATATTCGAGAAAATATGAGAAAGGCAGAGAAAGGCAAGAAGAGTGAGTGTGTGAAAGAGAGAGAGAGAGAGAGAGAGAGAGAGAGAAGTTGAAGTGACTCGAGCTAAGTTAGGTGGTAAAGGTTGCTAGAGATGATGTTGAGGTTTGGGGGTTTCAAGGGAAAGGTTCGAGACGATCGTGGCGGCTCGAGAATAGGGCGCAAGAACAATAGGTCGCGTTTCCCGCCCTTCGCCTTCGGCTCTGAAGCGGAAACGACGCTGTGTAGACCGTGTTACTCGTAAAATATGGAAACCTATAAAGATCGAAGGCCAAGGAAGAAACGACGGGTTGCAGTAGTTGAACAGAGTTGAGAAAAGGGTACGAGGGCGTATGCCAAGTCGGCGAAAAGCTCACGGAACGAAGGAATGCTGAGGGATGCTAAGAGGGATGCTGAGAGGGATTCTGAGAGGGATGGCAAGAATGGTAACTTCGACGAACCATTCTTTCTTTCTTTCTTTCTCTTACTTCTACTTTTTCTCACCTTTACTTATTCTTTTTTTGCCGTCTGCTTTTCTCTATCTCATCTTTTTTATCTTTCCTTTTCTTATCCCACAATTCAAAGAAATTTTTCTTATCCCCAGCTACGATGAACTACTCCTTGGAATCTTTATTCCTTAGGACAAGATCGTAACGTGTAAAAAGAGAGAAAGAGAAAGAGAAAAAAAGGGAAAGAAGAAACGTGCGAATGGAAAATCAAAGTAGTTATGGGGAAGTTCAAGAGAACTCGTTAAACATCATAATCCAAAGGTACTACCTAACCATCCATGTTTTATGATTTCAAGAGAAACTACTCCTCCCATTTCCGAGTGGTAACAGCATACTAGAATTTCGTGTCTCTCTTCTTCTTTCATTTAAAAATGATCGAAACAATGACAGAGTATTTCAACATAGCAATTAGATGGATATTTCGTGGATCGGTCATCAAACAACAAACTAAATGAGCTATGTGAGTGCAGTCAGGAAATGATCGTAGAACGGAAAGATAACAACAACTCGTAGTAATGTTTTATATTTTTTTTCTGTTACTTCTTTTTTCGTTTCGATGAATCGACTCGATCAAGCGAAACCAACTAACGATCGTTTTCCGCTATCATCTTACATTGAGAATGTATCTCAATATTTTAATACTCGATTGAAATAAATAGGAATTTTATCTATCACCGAAGAAATATTCCAAATCAATATATTATAATAATAATAATAGTAATAATAGTGATTATTATTATCAAAAATTCTTGTAGTTTTCATTTTCATTACTCTCGATTATATATATATTTTGTTTTAATACTACTCTATTGAATTTAAAATGCGTCCCGAGTTACCACGAATTATCTTCCCTCCTCCTTTCCACGATCCCTTCTCCACCTGTACACCGACGGTCAACTTTTGTTCGTTCAAAAACCCGTCGAACAATCCCGATTTATATGTATATGTATATGTATATGTATATGTATGTGTATATATGTATATGTATATTTGAAATATTATAAATTCGAGCTGTAAATTACGCCATTGCGCGAACGGGACTTTCGCATAAATTAATATTTTTCCAATGACGATGATTATAATTATTATTATGATTATTCTCTCGTTTCGGTAGAAAATTAAACACGAAAATTATACCTACGGTTCTTCAAATTGCGATGATTTAATTGCAAAGCTACAAAAACCCGTTGCCTTTCAAAAATTTTACCTCCCATCTCCAACCTCCTCTTCTTCTCATCTTCGAGAGAAAATCGCCTTTTCAAAATAATCTTATAAAAAGTTGCATAGATTACGAACACGCTGTGTGTGTATTTATATCTGTGTGAAGAAAATTATTCTATTTATTTTAAAGCTTAAATAGAATTTTGTCAAATAATATTCGTAATATTTCGAGCGATTATTATTGCACGAATGATTTTACATATTTTTTTACTACTATGTTATCTTTAAATTCACTGTTAACCAAATTTATCTTTCGTATTAATAGAAATAACTTTTTGCCAAGAATAACGAATGTATGTGTGTGTGTGTGTTGGGATTTGTAAGATAGAAAGAAAAAAACTCTACCGCATATAAGATGAATAAGTATTATTAGGTAAGAAAATGAGTTATCATCCGTGAAGAAAGAAGTGTATCATTTATCTCTATTTTAAATAAAATAGTACATTAATATTAATAATATTAAAATAATAACATTATTATTTATCTATTTAATTTTATTTCCAAAAAACATATACACCTGTCCCTCGTTTAACACGGTTTCTATATAACTCGGTACGAATAGCCCGTATTAAAGGAGATATACCTGTACGTTTAACTTGTACCTTCTCAACCATAAAATATAAATAAAAATAAAAAAGAAATCCGGATAAAGGAGAGGGGGAGAAAGAAGGGGTGTGATAATTATTGAAGAATTATGATAATAAAATATAATAAGTGTATAATAATAGAACAATCTTAAATGATTTTGATCTTCTAACATAGAAAATGAATCTAACAAGCACATTAACCACCAATAGAGAGTATCGATCCAATAGTATCGAAGGTCGTAGCGATAGACAGTCTGGAGATCGTATTTGTCGACACTAATACTAAACTCTACTATGCATCTCATTGTGGCCCGTGGTAGATCGGATCCAATTACCTAAGATACAACTGGTATCTACGGGTAGCCAACAGGAACCTAGTCTAACGCCGTTCTACTACACTTCAGGTAACCTCGAAAACAATTCTCGCATGACAAACTGTTGTTCGCTAACCGATAGATCTTATTGCCGTATTGACAACATACTACCATAATACATAGAGGGGATGAGGGTGAGTAGAGTGGGGGTACACGTTAGCTAACTTGTTTGAATCCTACTCGAAACAAGGTTTAATCTCTGACGAACACAACGATCACAATTCATCGATAAACTATTCTTTATGTACTTGCTGTATTGACAGTATACTGGCATAATACATGAAGGGGGGAATTGAAGGATTGAGAAGGCATATGTAATCTAACTTATTTGTTTGAATCATTCTTGAAACAAGGTTTAATCTCTGAACACAGCGATCACAATTCATCGATGAATTATCATTTATGTAAGATTTAATAAAACGTGTTAATACTTCATCATCCTTCCTCCGAATCTTTCTAATTTTAGTATAACTGATAATATGGTACTTAAAATATTAATACAGGGGTATATTCAAAGGTTTGTTACTTTTCTATAATAATAACAACGTGAGTAATTCCTTTTATATCGTAGACGATATTAAATGGAATGATATGAAAGTTATCGGTGTATTCTATAAATGGAAAGCTACGAGAAAGATAGATCAAAATGTCATAAGAGGATTGTATGTTATGTAGTATATACGTGTGTATTCTATCTTACCGTCTCGATTTACATTTTGTTTTTTTTATAAATGTAAATGCATCTAATGATAAAGATAAAAATAATATCGATAACATCGGATAAACTGTGAAACAAACAATAATCGATACCTGGGTAGAAATATGAACTACTAACTAAATACCCTCCATCTCGTCTCTTATCTTCTTCTTCCCCCTCTCACACACACACACACACACACACACACCCTGCCACTACCCTGTTCGTCATGTTGGAAAATTTATGACAGAGTCGGGCTAACGCCATTAGAATTTCTTGCGAAGTATACACACAATGCCAAGAGTACTCGATAATGTAAGCGTATGGTACACGTTTGTATATGTGTGTGTGTGTATATCGTTAAACTCTCTTACATGCACGCACATAACGCCGCAATTTTCCCATTATTACCGACAATTGTTACAACCACCCCCCTCCTCTCCTTCGATAGAGGAGTAGGAGGAGGAAGAGTGGATCGCATAACAGGAAAAATACATAACCGAATAGCTTGTACATACAATGTATACGAGGAATAACATTCGTTAAGGTAATCGAACGTGTGTTCTACAATTTGAAAAGGTTTACTATACCCCATAAAACGATATTATACGAAATAATCTATAAAACAATTATATATAAAATAAAAGGAGAAAACTGTAATTTGTATTTTTATATCTTGCATATATATTTTTTTTCAATTACTATAAAAGTATTCATTCTCATTTCTATTGGGAGGTGTTAATTCCGAGGAAATTAGAAAATAATAAAAATTATTTTTCCATACAACGCTACTTTACATTTAATAAAATAATAAAAAAATAAATTGCATATTCCACACACACATATATAAATAATAATTATAAAATAAATATATAAATAAATGATAAAAAATAATAATTAAATATACACATATTAGTTAAAGATTTATGTAAAATATGGATACACAAATTTGCATACATATCGTATAGCTCATAAGAACCCATTTTTTTTTTTTAAGCTTTGCTATGGGACCACGAGGATAGTATCGCCATGTGTGCGTATCTTTTATTTTTAATAAAGAAAGATAAAAAGAGATAAAGATACATGGTGGGGTGTAGTAGGGTAAGCACAGCAGGACGCTGCTGTGCATTGTTTCGTCTCTGCACGAACGGCTCGTTAAAAATATCCGGTCGTGGCGAAGGAGAGGATGATGGAGGAGGTGGAGGTGGAAAAAGAAGAGAACAGAAGAGAACACAAGAGAACAGAAGAGAAGAGAACAGAATGAGGAGGTGGTGGAGGTACTGGTGGTGGTGGAGAAGAGGAAGGAACGTTGAAGGCTGGCAAGGTAAAGAGCAAGAGACTCGTGCTGCTCGTTGATAAAATGTGTGTTCGTTCACCTCACAACAGTCTACATACTCTCCCACTATTCGTATGATACTTCAAGTCATTGTACGACGACCCTAATTCGCTTTACCATGGGGTTGTCCCTCTCACTCTCTCTGTGTTTTTCTTTCTCTCAGTCATTCTTTTCCATACTATCTTTATCTCTTGCTATTTAACGATCACGGGAACGATCGAAAGAACATCATTTTACTAATGCTTCTCTTTACTGTCGGATCGTTTTCACGATAAAGTACGAGAAAAACAATTGTTTTCGTTCAAACATTAAACACGTGTATGTATTATGTATATATTCCCTGAACATGAACTTCCGTATGTGTAATGCATATATGATTATTATTATTATTATTATTATATTACCATGAAGAAAAGGGATATGGGAAAAATACGTTTGGGTTTCTTTCCTATTGTTTTGATCTTTTTAAGTGTGATGTTGCTATTAATTGTTGTTGATGAATTATAATGAAATGTAAAAATGCATTTGAATGCGAAAATTAGGAGAGAAAAGTTAAATAAAGAAATGTGTTAGAATGATATTAGTTAAAGTTTGATTTAAATTATATTATCAATGATACTAGTAACACATACGATTCATTGCACATGCGATTGCAATGTGCATACGATTAAGAAAAAAAGGGTATATGGTGAAGAGAAATGTTTCTAGTTTTCTTTCCTATTGTCCTGATCTTTTAACCCTTGCTGATGATATTAGTTAAAATACGATTTAAATTCTATTATCAATGTTACTAGTAGCACATACGATTGACTGCACATAAGATTGCATATACGATTGCATATACGATTGCAATGTGCATAGGATTAAGAAAAAAAGGTTTTATGGTGAAGAGGAACATTTCTAGTTTTCTTTCCTATTGTCCTGATTTTTTGTACCCTTGCTATTGACATTAATATTTCATTTTAATGAAGAGCAAAATAATAAGAAACCATTACGATAAATCAGTTACATTTAAGATGTAAATTCTACTATCAATGGATACTTTAGTATAGTAATAATATCATGACATTAACGTTTGAAATTACTTCGATCGATAAACAATATCGACGTCGTTCAATCGAGCTTTTCGATATCCGTTCTCGTAAATCTTTACTTCGGTGAACTATCACGAAATCACTTTGGTCGCTCGTAAAAAGGAAAGAATCAAAGATAGGAAGGAGAAAGAGAAAATAAAAGATCAGAGGAGGGTGGTGAAGGAAACAAGAAAAGAAAGAAAGAGAGAGAATGAGAAAGAGTGAGAGAGGGTTTTCTGAAGTCAAGAAACGAAACGAAACTAGGGCGTTGAGTTGTAGCAGGGAAAAGTCAAAGATTGGCGAGTATCGCGAAACGTTTTCAAGTAATTCGTGAGAATCGATCAAGTTGAAAAGTGGCCTCGGGACGAAAAGCTCCTGTCCATTTTTCTCTCAGCAACAAGTTGTCGTACCGAGACGACGATAACGACAATGTTAAGTTTCTTTTCAAACTACTTTCAAGAGAAAACACCAATGTCTCTCTCTCTTCTCTTGCTGTAATACTTCAAAATACAAATAAACTTTATTATTTTTCATTCCAAATATTTTTCAATCGGTTTATCCGAGATTATATTTCTTTCTTTTTCTAATTATTTTATAAATTTAAAAATTATTTCTAATTTGTATTGAAAATAAAAATATTAATTGTCTTATTGACATTAAATAGTAATCGTAAATATTTCTACCAAAGAAGATATTTGAATTAAAATACTTTTATAAAAACGTTTAAAAGAGTGGAGGGTAGTGAGAGAAGGGAGACACACACACAGTGAAGTCCATTATTCGCATTCTCTCCTGTTTAACCGTACGACACTTATTTCAATTTGCCCACTACGAAGACCCGACTGACGAGTAATTACAAACTCAAGTAGGAGTTTGCTAGAAGAATAACACGAGTCATGACAGGGATACTCCCTGTATAGGAAAAGCCAAAAATCATTGGTCTAAACTTCTACGACCTAAATTTTCCATCCTCACTTTGTCTCGGCTTTCTGAGCAAACTTTAATCCGTTTCTATTAAATACGGGAACTCGAAAAATTAAGAAAAGTAATTATGGTTTTACGTAAATTAATGCGAATATGTATCTATGATGGAACATAATAAAAAGTGAATTTAATAAACTTAAATAAAATGATTAAAACTGTTCAAATAATGATAACGTAATTTCACGTCTTATTCTCGAAATTGTCTGTTAATTTATTTCATTTAAAATTAGAGGTTTCATTTCATATTGTATTTTTAGCAACCGAAAATAATGTTTAAACAATTTTATATATAATTTATTTAATATTAAATTGTCAAGTATGAAAAATGGAGCAAATTTCTATTCAATTATATGCAATTTTTGCTTCATTTCATACTCACACAACCTAATAATAATTTATTATTATTATTATTATTGTAAATATATATTTATTATATTATAAATAATTTAAATAAATTAATAAACCCTAATCTGGTTCTTTCGAAACATAATAAACGTTCGTTCGTTGCAGTGTCATAAATTCGATGATAAAAAAAAGAGGAAGAGAAATAAAATAAGAAAAATGGGGAAAGAAACTAAAATAAAATTCGTACGTAAAAAAAATTTGCATTTAGAAAGTAAAAAGATGATCATTTTTCGCTCGTATCATGTTCCATCTTATCTTTTGATAACCTCTCATGCATTCGTAACATCGAAGATGAACCGTAAAAAAGTAAAAGAAGATTCTTTGTTTTTGTTGTTGTTGTTGTTGGTTTATCTTTTCCCTATGTCTTTTTTAGATCGTGTAGACAAGTAGATTATAAGTTTGCATTTTAACCGAGACAAAAAAGATTCTTCTCTTTTGATCCTAAAAAGAAATCATTCTCATTTGCGATAAACGACAGAACAACCTCCTTTCTTTCATCCTCTCCTCCTATTCTAAATTCAACCACTCCTCTGTTGCAAAATTGTTCCCATTTTCTTTTATCCAAATTTGATTAATATCCCAAATGAACTAATACGAAAGAAAAATTCAAACACAAACTGATGGTCACACGATTTTTGAGGTAAACTAAATTGTAAAAAGCAAACATTTTGACATTGACAATGGAATAATGTTCATCTTTGAAAAAAAAAATTAATAAAATAAATAAAACTAAACAGTAAAAGTCTGAAATTAAAATTGATCGTATGAGAAGGATAAAAATTTCTATAAAAAAAAACCAGAAAATTAAAAGTGTTTAAATAATTCAATAAAATATTACCAAAAGATTAATCAATGGAAATCTTTAATCATTTATATTTATATTCCAATGAATTTAATAATAAAAAAAAGAAAATCCATGAAGGTAGAGGAAAAAGAAAGAAAGAAAAGAGAAGAAAATTGTAAATGGAATGAAAAAAAAAAGAAAAAAAGAAGGGAGAATCAGTCGATAACGTATCGTCGTAGCAATCGTCCTTCGGAAATGTATATACGAAGATGCACGATGAAGTTTGGTACCGCAATGCGCCGACATACTGACCCAAAAATATCCCACGGAAATTTTCCTTCTAACGCGTGCGTCCACCCTTCCCCTAGACCCTTCTTTTAAACATTTTTCGGGTAAAAGAAAACCCTAGTTTTTTAGATTGAAATTGACATTAACGTTAACGTTTATACGTTCAAGTAAAAGAAATATTTCCCATAGAGAAGAAAATAGAAGAAGAAGAAGAAGAAGAAGATGATGAATAAAAGTAAAATAGAAAAATGATGTAAAATAAATTGAATAAAAGTTGAAATGCGATATCATATCGCGTATCTATTTTACACTCCTACAACAATAGATATACATATTTACACACACACACACACACACACACACATATACAGATACGCATATAGGCGCTCGTAGGATAAAAAGAGGGTTGCTTTGCTTTTGACGTTGCGTACAATTCGCTCTCACATATACACGCAGCTCATAAATTGAACTTTATGAGTGTTAAACTGCACAAAACGTTCCGACCAGTCCGAACGATTTGCGAAACGATTTTCAAGCTAAATAATAACCAGAGACGTTTTCAATTTCCGTTGATGATAAAATACACGTGTGCGTGTGGACTTGATTAAAAAAAGAAATAAAAGAAGAAAAAAAGGACAAAAATAAAAATTAATAAAATAAAACAAATAGTATAGATGAAAATGAAGAATAGAAAGAAGAGAAGAAAGAGTTGCAAAGTTCAGTGGTAGAAATGCAATTCGACATTTATTCTATGCAACGACGAGTGTCGAGTTTTGGTGCATCGTAAACGTATTGTTTCAACCTATGCATTATTCTCTAAATAATAATAATAATAAAAACATAGAACAATCGATGAAGTGGAAAAAAAGAGAAAATTAATTTGTTTTATCGAAAGCATCGAATTTTCATGGCTCCACCCATCTCCAACATGCAACATATTTTTCTTTGATCATTTGACTTAACAGATTGCCTACAACACTTTGCTTCCAGGGTTTGCACATTTTCTTAACTTTGTATGCATTCTACAATGCATATTACATGCACTCTTTCAGAAATTTCAACTTACATTTACTCATAAAAATATGCAAAAGTTCTCGTTGTTGTTTTCCTTGTAACGTAACGAGCAAAAGAAATCAATTATTGTTCATTTCTAGAGTAATCGATAAAAAAGAAACCTAAAAACGTGAGATATTTCCTGACCAGTCCATAACGATTCGGTTTGCAAAAAACTAGAATTCTCGTCACTCGTACGCAATGTGTTAACAAAAAAATAAACAGAAACCTAAGAACGATCAATCATCATCTTTTTAACACATTTTTGTATTATACAGAAAATATAAATAATAATAATAATAATAGATTGAAATAAGGAAAGTTGAAGAGGAAGTAGGAGAAGAAGGAAGAGGAGGAAGAGGAGGTGGAGATTGAGGAAAGAATGAATTCGTAGAAGTCGATACTTCGAAAGGATATTAATCTTTTTACGAAAGAAAATGTGTAACAGAATCTGGTATCATTTTTCAAGGAAAACTAAACCGAACGACTAAGAAGTATTAAAGAAGAAGAAGAAGAAGGAAAAATAACTGTGTGGGCGTGCTGGACATAACGAACTTATGTATAAACCATATGTGTATATATAAGTGTGTGTGTGTGTATATATGTGTATATATGTAATGTTGGGTATGCATCTCTGCTGCGACATACGACACATTTCTTCGATGGGGAGAAGGAAGGAAAGAAAAAAAAAACCTTTTAGTCAAACGAGATTCCACGAAATTCTCCAAGCGAATGAACGGAATGAAAAGAACGAACGAACCACTATCAACGACATTTAAACGCTATTTTTTTTTTAATATTTCTTTTTTTATTCTTTCTTTCTTTATTGTTGGTTGTCAAGTATGAAATAAAGCATAAAATGCACTGAATTGAATTGAGAATTTGTTTCATTTCGTAGTTGACAATCTAATATTTGTCTTCTGTTTTATTTTAGAAAATTTATTTATTTTCTATTTTATTTAGAAATAATTTTATCTAATTTTGTCAAAGTTTTATCCATGGAATATAAATTTATTTAATTGTCTATTTTATGTCATCTGCAAACAAGATTATCGACAAATAGATTTTCCATTTGGTAAAATCTCTTCAACGGTAAACTAAGTCAACGAAAAAATAAGAAAATGTCTTTTTTTTAACACGGTAGAAGTTTAAAAATGCCGCCATTGGTTGGTTTTCTTTGTCTCTGTCATCTCTGTCATTTCTGTCTGTCCCTCCTTCTCTCCTTTCTTTTTTTCTTTCTGACACAGGACTGTTCAGATTTGTTCTAGAATTCTTGGAAAACGAGAAGAATGAGAAAAACGATCCGATTTCCTCGGATCGTCAACCGAGAGAATAAAAAGAGAGAATAGAAAGGGAGAATAAAAAACATTTACGAAGGGCATACGAGAATTGTCCTTGAACCTGAACGTAATCGTAAATTTTAACACTTCTCTTGGAGTTGGAAATTCTTAACTTTGAAAGTAGATCGCAATAATATTAAAAGTTAAATATAGAAAGAAAAATAAAGAAAAAGAGAGACAGAGAGAGAGAGAGAAAGAGAGGAATAAAAATATGAAAAATCTTTTTCTTCAGTTGGCAAAACTTTCCTTGATTTGTCGTCGGTTGAATTTTACGAAATACGATTCAGTTTAAAAACAAAAATGAAAGAAATGAAACTTCAAAAAAAAAAGAAACCAAGCAGGAAAGATGGTGGTGGGGGAGATATTTGGACGAATGATGCACAATTAAGATAAATAAATAAATAAAAAAAAAGTTAGGACACACTAACCTGAGAAAGTTCGGGGTCGTCGTAGATCCTGGCTTCCAACGTCATCTGGCGTGCCGTGGTACCCGTGGTCCCATCGCTGAACATGAGCGCAACGACCATAACAGCGAAGAAGAAGAAGGAGGAGAAGAAGGAAGAAGAAGAATAAGAAGAATAAGAAGAGGAAACGGCCATCATCGTCGTCTTGTATCTTCTCACACACGTCTTGTGAAAAATGGCGATAGTCCAAGCGTCAAAGTCACTATTTCTTAAAAGAAAGAAAGAACAACTCAATCTCTCTCTTTCTCTCTCTCTCTCTCTTAGAACACAAACAGAGTATAAGTAACACCAACAGAATAAAAATGAAAACTCACTCGCGAGAGACCGATCGTTCGATCGATCGATCGATTGATTGTATTAATCCGAACCGAAACGATCAAGATAAAATTCAACTAAAAGATAGTAAAGAGATGAAAGAAAGATGAAACGATTATATTATAATTATAAAATATTCTCAATTAAGAAGTTTACAATAATCCGCGTCTATGATAATTGTCACTTAATTTAATTCCTAAACGTTGGTACGACGTTCGAAAAACTAATGTGCGTTCAACGATAAGAATACTCGTACAACGCTAATGGGGAGTGGAGGGGGTAAAATGGTTACGAATTTTTATTACAATGAATTAATTTTGAAGGATATAATAAAATGATTTAACGGTAGATGATGAGTAAAAATATAATAGATATAATGAGAAGTAAAGGAATATGATTATGTTAATAATAATAATAATAATGATGATGATGACGATGACTATGAGTCAGTAAGAATAAGAACAAGTCAAATAGGTAATGGAAAGTTCGAAAAGGGAATATATCGGACGCGGTAACAGCGGCACTCTTTTAGTCAGCGGACGTGTCAACGATACGGAGGATAGCGCGGAACTGCGCCCTCTCCATGCCTGGACCCCCGTCAACCCCCACCCGGCGCCAACCAAACGAGTCTCGGCGTGCTCCAAGTGCCCCCTCTCCACGCCACACCGCGCCGCATCACTCCGTCCCACTATCCATCGCTCTCGGCCCCTTCCGTCGCTACTCGGAAAGCCTCGTTCCTAAACTCTCTGAATGTATATGAGAGTGTATGTGTATGTGTGTGAGTGTGTGTGAGTGTGTGTGAGTGTGTGTGTGCATTTTCTCCCACTCTTATGATTCCTCATTCTTTCTCTCTCTCTCTCTCTCTCTCACTCTCTTTCTTTCTTTCTTTTTTTATTTCAATATCATGCCGTCTCCTCGGTGCAGTCGCATAGTGTGACGTCACCCCCCTCCAAACCTTTCCCTTCTACTTTTATACCATGCCGATGGCGAATGCATACACCAAGCCTAACTTCCACAATCCTCTTTCTTTCTTTCTTTCTTTCTTTTTCTTCAAGATTTCGTGGCAGTTCCCTCCTGCTGATGCTTCTTCTTTTAGCTTTCTGTGACGTCATCTACATAGGCATATTATTTCCTTCATTTTTTATCTATCTTCTTCTCGAGCGACATTACTTTCTGACCTTTCTACTTCCGTTTTAGTTATTAACTTGCAGTCTAAGAAATGGAAGAGGAAGTAGAGAAAGATGGAACATCGAGGATACACACGTCTGCATATGATTCAGCTAACCGTCATTCGAGTGCAACAAAAATACCACAAGACCATACAATACAACACATACAGTTTGAATATCCACAAAACATCCACTGCTGCTGCTGCTGCTGCAGTTTGTTCGATCAATCGTTTAATATAAAACGAAAGGAAACGAAGTACCAATAGTTGTAGTATGTTTTTGTAGTAGGTTCATTTTGATTGAATTCGAAATTATTATTAGTTGATACTTCAATTTTTGTTTATAATTTTGATTAACACTTAAGGGTAACGTCAATCACACTGAACGAAAGATGCTGTCATCTATGCAAAGTAGCATATTTTTTGAATAGTATATATATATAGTATGTAGATTTAGAAAATGGTCATGAATCGTAACATATTACATAGGAAGGTAACGTATGTAATATGTAGAAATTATATTTACAAGGTACACTTTCAAACGTTTGCTAGATAGTTAGCGTTTCTGCTCGAATCTCTCTCTCTCCTTATCCGCTTTCTACTCCGAACTCTCGCGGAATTACTTGTCTAAGTAACCCTAAATTGGTCTAGTTGGCGAGGTCAAACAGGCGTATCTAGACTACTAATTACCCAGAGGATCGAGAGTAACTTAGTAGACTTCTATGCGTAGAGGTACAATCGGAACATCTAACAATACGAAAGTTTAAGCAGTTTCTCGTTTGCGTTCTTACCGATTCTCTCATATATATCTGCATCAAATACACACACACACACTCACACATACACATATATATACATAAGTATACAAATATAAACCCTGAGTATACTTACCAAGAATATATTAACGTAAATATACGAATGTAACCAATATCGTAACGCATGAGGTATTGTTTAGATGATGTTTGCATTAACCGACTATCAATTTACATAGAAATAAATCCATCGGATAAATTTGACCACGATTTTTCTAAAGGTTACCTATACAAAAAAAAGTACAAACAAACAAACAAACAAAAAAAAAAAGAAAAATACACCATCCCTCGTACGTGTTTTCCCTTCCACGTGTCCCTGCATTTTTTTCCCCTTTCCCTTTTTTTCATTTTCATCGTACCTAGGATAGAAAACTAGCGAAGTTTTTATTTTTTTTTACCATCGATACAAAGTGGATTTCTCTTTGCGGTTTGCTGATCAAATCACGTTTCGATCGTTCATACTCCTACCGAGATTGAGATACGATTTTCCAAGCTTCGATCAAATATCGATTCCCTATCGTTGATTGTACGTGAAAATTCATTCGGAACAAAGTAAATCAGAATATATATATGAAAAGAAATAAAAAGAGAAATAATAGAAACGTTGTTGATTTTATTTGAAAAACTTGCAATAGAGTGAGAGAAAGAGAGAAAAAGACGATGATATTAAATAGGAAAAAAAAAAAAGAAAAGGGAGAGAAGAGTTGTAGAAAGAAAAGCAAACGAGGTCGCGATTCTTTGCGAAAGATTTCACGCGTTTTTCATCTAACCCTTCGAACTGGATCTTTCGACAAATTGCTTAACATTCCATTCATCGTACTCGACCCCAAAGAAGAAAAGGTAATCCTTAGAAGAAACTTTACGTTTAGAGGATATTATCTACCTTTCGATGGTTACTGTAAGCAAAAACAGACAGACAGACAGAAAGAGAAAGAGAGAAATGATAGGCAAAAACTTGAGCTTTTAACTGCGGGAACTTCGGTGAGAAGAGAGTGGAAAGAAGAGGAGAAAAAGAGGAAAGAAAAAAAAATAGTAGAAGAAGAAGAAGAAGGGTGGACCAACGTGAAAGAGAACAATTAAGTTTCAACCGTGCTCTAACGTGAATCTTCTTTTCTTTGAGAGCAACTTCTCTTAACCAATCACACTTATTTCTCATTGCTAAATGTCATTTTTCTTTTAATCATTCACGAAACTCTCAATAATTCTCGATTATTTTCTCCTCCCTTATCTCCTTCTTTTTTTTTCTGTATTTTAACGAACAGAAAACAAAATTAACAACCTTGAAATGTTCTCTCAAAAATACTGTTTGCTTTGATAAATTTTTCTAGTTTGCACATGCACTTGCACATATAAATATATATATTATATTAAAATCTCGAGTGAGAGGTATATCGAATCAATGAAATAATAATAAATGTTCGTATTAAAGTTGTTTAAGATAGCAAAGTTATAAATCAAATTAATATGGTATACCATAACTGAAGATTCAATTTCAAATTTTATTCCTAACACATGTTCACACCTACACACGATGATAATCGATATTGAGACAAATTTACAATAATTCCTACTGTCAGATTATTTCCAATGTAACCAAGCTCGTAAATTAAACAAATCAAAATGACCATTCTCCTACTTGGAAGGATATTTAAATATGTTCAATTCTTTTATAAAAATCTTTATATATATTAACATGTAATATATATCAATTTAATGTTTTTATTTTTTTTTATAGATATTTTCTCATTAAACTTTTTCGCAAGAGTATTCTATTGTAACATTTTTATTTAACCATTTGTTATTTTTTTTGTTCTTCTCTATCTATCCTATCTTTCTCTCTTTTCTCTTTCTGTTTTACGAGCATGAATCTCTCTCTCAATCCACTTTTGTTTTCGCCAACTGAACCGCTCGGTCCGATTAACTGGCTGTCATTTCGCGATTCCGGTCGTGCATATCCCTGGAATGAAAGCAACCATCATTCCCTGCCATCCCCCTCGTTTACTTCTCCAAACGAATTTGCGAAAGTCGATTTAACGGGAACGTGACAACGATCGGCATTGAACCGTGTGTACATATATCTATCTATGTATGTGTATATATATATAAATCTACGCACGAGTGCGTGTATTTATTTTTCTACGTGTTACATACATACATGTGCATATACGTGTATTATACGTTTGTGTTGATTATATTGAAAACGAATCATGGACACGAACACCTCTGAAATTTTTCATGAAATATTTGTTAGGTATGCCGGTTTGCTCTTTACGGACAAAAAATAAATAAAAAAAAAACAAACAATAGGAAGAAAGAGACAGAGAGAGAGAGAGAAGTAAAAAAATAGGATAGGATAAAGATGGGAGAAAAGTTTGGAAGAAGAATTTTACCGGAAAGAAGTAACTGGATAAAGTAACGGTTGAATTGCCATTAAACTTTTCCATCTCTTCTTACCTTTAACCTTCCACCTTTTCCACCTACCCCGATCGATGAAAGATATTTGTGAGAATAAGTGAACATTTTCTTTCAATCGATACTTTCTTAACAATTTAACTTTCTCTCTTATCGGTTATCTTTCAAAGAAAAAGAAAAAGGAAAGAAGAAAAAAATCCTCGTAGAAAGAACACTTTGAAAATCGATCTAAAATGAAACTGAAAGTGTCAAAACATAGATGATTTGCTTGACGAGAGAGTATGAATGAAAATTTATTTAAGAAACTTTAGGGTTATGGGAAGAAGGGTACGTGCATGTTACAGGAAGTGGGTTCGATGGTTCGAAGGTGTAAAGATAGTCGACCTGTCTGCACGCTATTTCCGTCGAAGTAAAGGTGCTTACCACGTGCCTTGAAATGAAGGAGAAGAGGGTTTCAAGGGTTGCTAGAAAGGGAGAAGAGGTACAAGTCGAGAAAGGTATTTGTAAACATACATCCTAGTGGGACTGGAGAAATGCGTCGTAGTAAATCCCGTTGCATTAATATTAATGCGTCTTCGGCATGTTCCTGTGAATCTCTCTTTCTCTTTCTCTCTTTCTGTCTTTCCCTTACTCAGTCTTCCACAATCCCGCTTGATTCGCCGTGTAGCAGAAAGCACGAGTGTAGTTCCGTTGAATTTACAAGATAATACCGAGACTTCCAACATTTTGTTCTATTTTGCCAAAGGCGTATGAACGTTTCTCTCTCCTTTGCAAGAGTAAAATCTACTCTCGAAAATCTTGCAGGTTAAATAAATCTCATATTAGTTTTATCATACTTTGACTATCCTCGGTTAACGATGCACAATATCTATCGGTTTTTACATTGCAGTTCTTCTTTGTGAAAAATCTTTTTTTAATATAAATCCACGAGTACAAAGAATCTTTATGAAATGATTATTTTGTTAAAGGAAAGAAATACAAATCTATCGTTTGTTGTAACTTCTTGCAATTGAAAATCTCAATACGTTCTCGTAAACTCTCTGTAATTTTTCTTTAACCTCGTTTTCTTCGTGTGATGATGTATAATTTTTATAATAAAACTATTTCAATACGATGGAAAAAGAAATTCAATTACGGAGTATTGTTGAGTAACATTTATATAAAATAAAGAAACTAGGAATTTTGAAGGTCGGATATCGCGAATTTTAGTCATCGTCCGTTCTACTTCGCGTTGATGGAACTTTACGTAAAATCTCAATGCGTTTTCAGAAAGTACTAGGAAAATCCGCTTACTGCGAAAATGCAACGTGTACTTCGAGGTGTGAGAATATCGAATAATATTGAAGAAAAGCTATGCTTCTTCTTCTTCTTCTTCTTCTTCTTCTTCTTCTTCTTCGTTTGCTGAACCATTTTCTACTTCGTTATTTTCTTTTTGATACATCCATCTCATTTTTTTTTTCCAACATCTTTATTCCATTCTCAGTGGTTTTGATTAAATCGACGTTACGTCAAACTTCACAGCAATTTTCTTGATTTTTTTCTTTTCTTATCGCACGAATGCTGTTACCTTCTTGTTAACGAGATTTCTCTTATTATGCGTTCTACCGAGCTACCTGATATTATATTTATTTAACGTTCCTAAAAGCTGAGAATATTTTGTCTGTTGCCCGGTAGCTAGGAAATAACATTTAAGGTAAAACCGCAAAGGAGAGTGGGGAATTTATTTTGAGAAAGAAAATATCCTTGGGTACTTTCGTATCGTGGAATATTCGCTACGAACGTAGTGAGAGACTCTTTTCATCGACATTTACCACCTTCTTCTTACACGTATTATCGAAAAAAAAAATAGAGAAAAGAAAAGAAAAGAAAAGAAAATTGAAAATCTTCCTTATTTATAATAAATTCATCGAACAAGATTAAAACTTTGACTGCCAAACCGAAATCACTTGTTTTTTTTCAGTATTTTACAATACAAAATTTCGTAACGATTAATCTTTTATTTTTGATGTTCTAATATAAATTTGTAACTCGTTCAATGATGAATTTTTTACTTCAAAGTATAGTCTAATAAATGGTAATTTTTTAAATGGGCCAATTGTAAATTTTCATTCAACATTTTAACAATTTAAGTAATACAAATGCATCAATGACACATGGTTGCATTAGAGTTGTGTCAGGGTTTAATAAACGAACGTTTTAATAATAATAGATGAAGTAAACATTTCTGAGGGTTTTGTTATTTTGATTTCAACGATAAAATGAAATATTTGGAATTTATTGTTTAATTAAACAACAAGTAACCGTATCAGTATGCTAATTGATCTCGAACATTATTTACTGAAATAGTCTTTAATAACATTGTTTCTTGATATGGTAAACGCTAATCACGTGAAATATGTAGAATATTTAAACTAGTTTAGAAGCAGGTAAAGTCTTGCAGACTGGTGTTTGCTAAGTTCCTTGCTTCCTTCCTTCCTTCCTTTACCACATTAAGGATTTCCTTAAAGTAATTATTTACCTAAAGATTATTCAAATTCTTCTTGTTTGTACCATTATTTATTAAGCTACGCTTTAATCAATAATTAACCACTTAATTACTTTTTTTTATCTCGTTGACACGATCGTTTATCTTTCGCGCTTTAATAATCCTGCATTTAATTCTTTTTTTTATTATTATTATTTCTCATTTCCGATTTAAGCTTTATCAAATCCTGACGACGAGCGTAAAATTGATGGAAACCGCTGTTGTCATTTCGATATACACACCTACCTACTCAAATACATACACACGCATACACGCACGTGTAAAGTACAAGTAGGTATTTAATTACGAGTAGTAATAGTGTTGGTAGTTAACGGTAGGAAAATACGTCGCATAAATCGAGATAACGATTGCGGGTTATTACGAAAGAAACGTACCAACTGAACTACTGTTTTCAACCAATTTATCGATGGAGAAGACACACACACACACACACACACATATATATGTATATATATAACGATACGTCAGGATAAAGTATAGATGAATAATAAATCAATTTTCATCCGTGGCGGGTATTAATCCAGTGAGAAAATGAGCTGATCACTGCTCGATTATTTGCCGATGGTTAATGACATAACAATTCCGTTATTGTTGGTGTTACTCGAATACCAAAGGTAGAATTTCTCCAAATTTAATAAACAATCAAATTATCTAATCCTCGTTTTTGTTAATACCTTCCTAATCAGCTTATTTATTAGCCCACTCTCCCTTCCTTCATCCCTGATTGATAACCAATGACGAAATTTTCAATATAACAAAATAAAAAATAATAATAATAATACAAATGTTATAGTTCGATGAATTATTTAAATAAAAATGTGATCTATAAAATGATACTTTTTCAATATTACAATTGTTATACTCGTGTAAACGAATATAATTTTAAAAGAAAAGTTTTCATCCTCGTTTGTTAAAGAATAGAATCTGAATGGAACGAGAAAATAATAAAAAGTTGAGGAGTTTCGTAGTAAGAGTTTGTCGCTATACCTTTGTTCCTGTTATTAAGATGACGTCAGGATTAAAGTAAACGTGGTTACCTCATTCGTTTGACGAATGTAAAAATCGCGTGACCGAGTTGTGTAAATCGAACCCTAGCTTCCATACCAGAGATATACGTGGAAAGAGTGTACGGAAATCGCGTGTACGGACGAACGCGCTTCGTTTTCTTCATGAACGAGTCAGGCGATCGCGAAAAATTTCGTTATCTAAGATAACGTGAATTTCATTTACAGATATAAGATATATTAATAAACATAAAGTGAGAAAGAGAGAGAGAGAGAGGTTGATACATGTATAGCAGTTATGGATTATTATACTCATCCAATATTACATTCCGTAAAAATCATCTCCACGTTGAAAAAATTTTACTAACCACGTATACATTTTGAATTTATTGTACGTAGGTTATTATTGACTCAATTGCATCTGTAGAGAATTTCAAAATATAATTTACAT
>JACGTP010000032.1:388590-433241 GCA_023678845.1 Mischocyttarus mexicanus | reverse complement strand
GTAAATACGTTCACACAAACACACACACAAACACACATTCATACACGTACAGATAGATGTATGAATGGATTGATGCAATCGTTGGAGAGATATCATCGATAATACCCCTCGTTGGCAAAAGGGTTGAAGAAAAATCCGCATTTATCCGTGATCATCCATTCGAGTATGCTAAAGTTCGTAGAAAACTTCTTGTTCGTTCATTTGTTCGTTCGTTTGTTCGTTCATTTATTCGTTTGAACTTATGTGAATGATTAAAATGAAAAATAGAGTTTGCGTGAGTGTAATAAAACGTTCATTGGTATGCGTTATGATTAAATAGATTAGGTAATCGTACAAATGGATTATTCCTACGTGTACCTCTCTCTCTCTCTTTCTCTCTCTCTTTCTCTCTCTCTCTCTCAAGTATAATACCACTAAAGGTAAAACGGTTAGCATCTATTAATTAATCGTACAAATCGTATCAAACAAATCGTACAACAGTGTTACTAACGTTAGTTTAATCTAACAATAATATCGATCATTCATTTCGATTAAATACATTTATAAGATTGATGGATCGTTCATCCAATTAAACGGTTTATTTAAACAATGACAGATATATGAAGTCATTTAAAATAATAGTTGTAGATATTTTAAACCAGGATTATTTTTGTAATTCGTCTAACTCTATGAAGAAAATAATATTACTCGTTTAAATGACGATCACATTTTTTCACTAACCACTTTATTTACGATATTAACTTCAACATTATTTTGTGGGACAATCTTTACGAAAGATTCTTTTTCATTTTTCTATTTTTTGTTGACTTATAGCTCACCGAGTATATCATTCGCTCGGGTCGATCGTTTTTTAAACGCACGTGGGAATTCGCAATTCGTACGTTTCAATATCGTTGAATATCGAATAATTGAATAAACGAGGGTAAATATGAGGGGGACTATAAAAAAAAAAGAACAGATAGCTTAGTTGGGGGGAGGGGGGCAAAAAAAAAAAAGAAAAAAAGAACCAACACACGCGTACACAGATTATGCCGATTTTGGGGGAGTTAGGGGAGTTGGGTGGATAAAATGGGGGGTGGTGGGTTGATGGGAGTGATTGTTTACAAAAGTTCGATCGAACTGTGTTGGGGATATATTATTCTATTCTCGTTTAAATCTGTAGATTATTTATTACGTCGGCTCGCGTAGTTACCTGTAATTAATACCGTTAAGCGAATACCGTTCCATTAATTGCGATACGATCGCCATACCATCACGATTCGTGGTTTATCCGTCCCAGCAATTAGCTCCTGGGAATGTGACGATACGCGCGAGCATATATTCGAGAGCATTAAAATCGTTATTGGCTTAAAACGCACCCGTTTGTTTGTTCGTTTGTTCGTTCATTCGTTCGTTCGTTCGTTCGTACGTTTGTTTTTCTAACAGGTTTTTTTTCCCTCTCCTTTTCACCATTTTTATTTCTCTTCAGATATTTATTATTATAATAATAATAATAATTGTTAAAAAAAAATTAAATTGCATTAATTGTGTGATTTTAAACAAAATATTTGATAATTTGATAATAAGTTTCATTGGATAAGATACGATGATAGAATACTCTCATGAAAATATAATATTTAAAAAGAATATATAGGAAATATTATAAATTAGTAAGCGTGCAATCACCTGAAGATATTTAATCAAACGTAATAATAATAATAATTGTAAAAAGAAAAATATAAGTGGTATAAGTTGCGTGATTTGAACAAAGAGAAAAATTCGATAATTTGATAAGTTTGTTTGATAAGATTTGATGATAGGACACTCCCTCGTGAGTATGACAATATTTAAAAAATAAAAAGAAAGAAGTAAGTTAGTAATACAGGTGTGGAAGGATGAGGGTGGAAATAAACGCAAAGGAAAATGTATTTTTCTGACGTATTCGCGCGTATAAACCCTCGTACTCGCGAATGCATCCGTGCGTGAGAGATCGATGCAAGAGCACGTGTCATTGAGAAATACACGAAAGTGCGAGAAAAAAAAGGGCACGAAATAAAACCGGAAATAAGAGGGGTAAAAACAGGTAAGGGGGAGAAGAGAGTAGAAAGGAAAAAAATAAAAGGGAAAAACATTAAAATAGAAGGAAGGGATTGATAATTGTGCATTGATAAATCGTATCGCGATAAGACGTTTATATTTTGTCCTATTTTTTTTTTTAAACGAACTATTATTCTTTGACGACTAAATAGAATAAATTTTAGAAATAAATTCAAGTAGTGTTTAAATAAACATTTTGATTTATTATTTTTCTTCAATGAAATATTTCGTCGAGTAAAAATATTTTCCTACGTGCAGTTGTGAAACATTTTATTTTTATTACAATGCAATAATTAATTGTCAAATTATCAGAAATAAATTTTAAACAGAGAGAGAGAGAGAGAGGGGAAAGTGCAAAATATGTTAAAAATGTCGAATAAAAAAACGGTAACGGGTGGTCTCGTCAAATACGATAATCGATCTCGAATCGAAATTGTATTTATACGATTCTCTCTCTCTCTTTCTCTCTCTCTTTATCGGTTTATTTAATTTATTCATAAGTCTAATTATACAATATTAATTAATACCGAATGTGGAAGATAATATTAAAATAAAATATGTGTACGAAGGATATAGATGTTGAAATTGAGACGTTTATCATTGTACTCTCGTATGTTTAACCAAAAATCGATATTTAAATATTGTATCATCAATTCCTATTATATGAAAATCCGTGAAATATTTTCATCAATTAAAAATATCATTATTAAATAAAAACTGTGAAAATGTATATTTATAAATACCCATAATCTTTCAACGATTTTTTTATTTTATTTCGAAGAAAAATATAAAATAATACCCTCGTCACTAATCTAAACCTTCGATACAATAATTACAATAAATAAATAATTTATTATAATATAATATAATTACACATATATTGAATTGTATTTTTTTTCTTCGGTCTAATGGATATTTATCCCCTAAAATAAATAAATATTTAAAAAAACAATAGACAATGAAAAGTATCATTTAAAAACATAGTTCATTTCAATTAAAAACTTCTAATAATTTTCTCACCTCCAACAATATTACACAAAACATTCCACAAATTGCACAATAAATACATCTCAAATAAAATTCAAACAACATTTAAGAGATGAACTATTCGATGAACAATTATACAATAATTAAGAATGGTTTAAATTGCTTGGGAATTGAAATGTCAATGTTAAAACTGAAACAACATTAGTAAGGTAAACGTTGGTGTTAGTAAACTGTGTTACGATATACTCAACGTTTATTCTGAACACAAGAGCCATATGCAAGAAAAAAAAAGAGAGAAGGAGAGTAGGAGAGTAGGAGAGAGAGAGAGAAAAAAAAATGAATAAAAGGTGAATAACTAGGGGGAGTAGATCTTTTCGAGTTGGTCGACAGCCATGAAAGCAGTGTGACACGATCACCTCGTGTTCTTGATTTATCTTCCTACACTCTTCTTCATTCAAACTTTAGTTCGACTCGCCCTCTCTCGTTTTCCCTCTCTTGATTTATATACCCTCGCCACGGAAACCATCTACCCCTTTTTATTTCTCTCTCTCTCTTTCTTTCTTTTACGTTTCTTTTTTATTCTCCTTTTATTCCCCAAATGGCCTGTTACCGTTTTAAATTAGTCACATGCCTACTTCCTCCCACCGGTTGACTTTTTTTCTATTCTTTTATTGGTGACCCATAAAACACTGTTTATCGATTAAACTTATCTAATATTTATTATTATTATTATTTAATTAATTATTTTATTTTTTAAACGAATGAATTTAGGTTTGTTGGAAATGATGGATAATTGGATACACTTTGTTGTTGTTTTTTAATAGATTAATATTATTTTTTAAACTTAATTTACATTATTATTATTATTATTGTTTAATATCTATGTTGTTTTCTTTCTTATTTAAAAATTTCTTGAATATTTTATCAAGCAGGAATTTTTGTAAACCAATGAATTTAGGTTTATTGGAAATAATGAATAATATGATACACTTTGTCTGTTTATTGTTATTGTTTTTAATTAAATTATTGATCATCTAATACGACAATCGTTAGATTATTATTATCGTATTTTCTTCTTCTTTTATTTTATTTTATTTTTTTTTATTCGACGATATCAAAGGCCTTCTCGTCAATCGCAGAGAAAATAATTTTTTTTGCGGATATTTTCGTCTCGACAAATTTTATCGAATGCCAGAGGTTTTTAATATTAAAAAAGTATCCTTTTTCATTTTTTGGTTATAGTTTATTGGCATAACGAATCGATAAAGAGAAAGAGAGAGATAGAGGTTCATCAAAATTTCACCTCAAGCAAATTATTCAATATTTTATCGTGTATATGAATAGATGTTATTTTATTAAGCTAACTGAGTAATAGACGACTTTGAATATCGCGTTAACGTTACGATATTTGCAAATATATTAAAAAAAAGATAAATTTTTGAATATTTAAATAAATATTAAAAAAGATTAATTAATATGGTTGTTTTAGAATAAGAAATCAATTAGTTAATCGTTTATCTACACCTACTTGGAATCATTCATTCCTATCGATCCATTTTTCATTATTTGTATCTCATCTCTATTTTATTTTATTTTATTTTATTCTTGTTATGATTCTCCTCCTCGTTAACGTGACTATAATAACAATAATAATAATTATTATTATTCTTTGAAATATTAGAAAACGATCGAGCCTCGGGGATTATTCAAATCTTTCTCGATAAAAAAAAAATAATAATCCCAACATTTTCATTTAATTGTACTTTTTCACAAACAATGTTCTCTCGTTATAATGTGCTTTTAAAAATATTTAATATAAATTATTACAATTATATTTGTATTTGTATAGAAAATTGTTCATAATGATAATTAAATTTAAACAAATTGAATGTTATGAATATAATCAATAATAAATAAAAGAAATATATAATCGTAAGTAAAATAATGTAAAAAATTCTTAATTAAGTGTATAAGAAATTTTATATCAAAAATCAATCGTACGCGTTGTAATCTCAACATTGTAAGAAACATTTTCCAAATATAATTGCATAATTATCGATAATTATTAAATATACAATATTAACTATCAAACTTATTGACAAAACATTCCACCAATAATATTTTTCTTATTCAAATGTTAATGAGAAATATTACCTACGTGGAATCAAATCCGTAACAACGATAAAGATTAATTCAATTAAATATAATTGTGGTCCCCACGTTCATAAATACGACCAACGACAATATCTTTTATCAATTCTAGTCATCGTTTCTGATATCTAAAAGTATCTGAGAGTATCTGAGAGTATCAGTGAATATCTGTGAATATTCTGTGAGTATTTGTGTTTTGATAGAAATACAAATGTTTTGTTGTTGTTTTGATGTATCAAACAACTTTATACGACTGCACATATTCCTTCAATATTTTATTTATTTCGATTGTGTCTCATCGATACGAGTCGACGATTACTTCCCCCTATTCCCCCTATTCCCCCATTCCAGGGTAAATTAAAATTCAATACGGTCGTTTCGGTACACACACACACATACACATACATTGACACATGTTAAACGTACAGACGATCGATTGGTCGTTAATAAAAAATTAAATGTGTAGAAAGTGTTTTATTCAATTCTTCTTTCTTTTTTTTTTCCTCACAACTACATTTATAATATTACTTTTTTTATATTTTTATCAAAGTGTTGCTCGAACGTGTGTATATGTGTATTGAATTATTTTTCTAAAGGGGATACTTTATAAACAAATATGTAGGGGTTTGTTTTATCATTGAAAAATGTCATTTCTGTTTTATACGAATCAATGAAACAATAATAATTACAATGATTAACAATGCGGAGTAAATGTATATTGAAATTTTCATTTGTATTTTTTTATAATAAATCGATACACGTGTGTTATTTTCGTGAAACAGAAATATCGAATCAAAGGTAAAGTTTGGCAAAGATCGATTAGAATGAATCAATAAAATTATAATTGCAATAATTAACAATGATTATTAATGCAGAGTAATTTATTATTGTTGAATTTTTCAATTGTATTTTTATTCTTTTTTGAAATATGTAAATCGATAAACGTGTTAGCCTACTGACACAGAAATGTTAGTTTTAAGGTAAAAGTTTGTCAGAAATCGATTAGGATGAGAGTTAGAAATTGTCGTTGGAGTGCTTTGGAGATCGCGAAATTCGAGAATGTTAGGAATCTTCTAAATTCCAATCACGTCTGGTAGATATCGTTAGAGCCCTTTCTCTGCTACCAAAAGCTTTTCCCTAGTTCGACATCTCGATACCATTCAGATCCTTTGCAATGGAATCAGGGTGTTACAGATCCAGTAAACTTTTGTCTCTAGGATCAATCGATAATGAAACTTCATTCACCTAATTATCCTTTAGCTACTGCATATGTATTAACTTGTATAAGAAAAAAAAAAATCTACCAAAAGTGTAGTAAAGTATCCGAGAGTGTTTTATGACCCAGATATAAATTTTTTGACAAATTATTGTACAATTAATAAAATTAAATTGTTTTTATTTAAAAAGTGGGTCAAATCCATTTTCTGTCAAGAAATGTTTCAAAAATAATTAAATGTGTCAAGTTTGGGGAGGGCTTAAACTGTAATTCATCAATATTTAATTTCATTATATAGAAATTTATTTAAAATAAATTTAACTACAATAATTTATACTTTAAGTACTGCAAAGATTGATTTAATTCCATTAATAAGTCAAAGAATGTTTTGCTATAAAAGGGATCATTTTTGTATTTTAATAACACAACGACAAAACTCTGACTAAAAATCTTTTGAGATTGATTAATAAACTTTCTGACGTAAATCCTTAGATAGACTTTAACACTCTCAGGGTACTTTATTAGCATTGTATTTCAAATTGAGTAACTCGTACTGAATAGAAAGTGACATAAAAAAAGAAAGAGACACGTGACGAGTTGAGAAATAATATCTAGGAAGATATTTTTCATGTTAAAATAGGGAGGAAGGTATCTCCTTCCCTTCTTCTAGGATGAGGATAACAGAAAGACAGATCTAGAATAGTAAAGGTTGGCCGCAATGGAGGATGAACTCGAAGCATGCGCCATTTCCGTCAGATGGTGTAGGAATATTTCGCGAATTCCGTCGGAAAGCGAAACTACCGTGGAGGGATGAAGGGTAGGAAGGGAAAGGGAAAGGGGGAAATAAGGGATAAAACGGAATTCCGAAACAGAGCTTAGCTGCGGCAATGAATCCGTCCGAGAACGCGAAACCTTTCGTTCTGACACAAGGATGGGAGGACTGTAAGAGAGAAAGAGACAGATGGATGGAACATAAAACAAAAAAAAAAAAAAGGAACAAAAAATGGGGTAAAAAATAAAATAAGAGAAACTCACACTGAACGAAAACTCACGGATAGGTGATGGTGGTTGGAAATATTCAACGGGAAACATAGAAATGCGTGAAACAATGAACGAGATAGGTGCATATCGACAATCGAAATTCTCGAATATTTCATATATAAAAAAAAAAATAAAATAAAAAAATAAAAAAAAAAAAGGATTAATTTGTATTTCTGTGATGCGTGCTCGTTCGTTCGTTCGTTCGTTCGTTCATTCGTTCGTTCGTTTCTTCCTTCCTTCATCATCTCTCGAATTAAACAATACGTTCGCGTTAACAAATAATATAAAAAATAAAAAATAAAAAGGAGGAGGAGCGAGGAAACGAAAATTAAATTGTGTTTTTATCGGTCGACGCAATATTTATATTTGTTTTTATTTTATTTCTCTTCCAATGACTATTTCAAGTGGTAATTGCGAACATTTTAAACGAAACGATTTTATGAACACAAAAAAAGAGAAAAAATAGAAATACTATGTGTTGAAACAAATGTTCGTATCAATAATATCGGGTGTACAAATAAGTTATCACACTCGTTCAATAAAAAACTATGACTTTATCGTTAAATTATGGTCAAAGGAATGGATGAAATGTCTAATTCTTTAATAACAATGCCAAAAACTTATTTCTACATCTAATATATTTCTAATTATTTACAAAAGAAAAAATAGAAGAAATACACATTGAAAAACATTTACTAAACTTAAAAATATAGAATTGTAGTAGGTGAAATTTTGAAGAAAAATGGATTAAAATAAAACGAATGCATTTATCGAGTAAAAAGAACAATTTTGCATCAGCCTGTAGGTTTTCTCGCGAGAGGAAAAAACAAGGCAACGATAAATCCTCAAAGTAGGGTGAGTTCTTTCTATCTTTATTTATTTTTCGCAAATAAGAAGTACGATACTGTGGTAAGATTTTCCTTGGCTCTTTTCGTCATAGATACAGTCTGATATAAGACTCACAAATAAGAAGAATAAAAAGAAGAATAAAAAGAAGAAGAAGAAGAATACAAAAAAGGATAGACGAGTTTTCCTATACATCAACCAAGTATAAATTTTAACCGATACTTTGACTTTTTAATCGATAAATTTACCTAACTCTCCTCTCTTTCCACATCTTGCCTATCCTATCTGTTACACCATCTATTAAAAAATAAATAAAAAAGGACCGGTTACGAGGTAAACTGATTTCGTAAAGTAAAAAAATCTTACCCAGCCATCCAAGTACTTTCCAATATTTTTTATTTATTTCTTGGATTTCTCAGATCAGATCAAAAAACAAACCAAAAAAATAAGAAAAACAAGGAGAAGACAAAGTACAAGTAGAAAAGAAAACTAAAAAGTATTACTCCATAAAATATTGAAACTATCAAAGTTATTTATTGGTCAATCTAACTCTCATCCATGTACACACCTATTCGTATGCATCCCTTCCCCTTTCTCTCTACCCTTCTGTTCGCATTATTTCAGGAAGCAGAAAATTCTCTCGTAGGAACGGAAAGTCGACGAGAGACGACGAGAGACGACGAGAGATGTAACGGTGGGAATTTTCGTAGGATTTTTCTTTTTTCTATTCTTTTTTATCAGAGGAAGAGACCACGTTACTTTTTCCGTTTCTTTTCGACGAGAGGAGAAGGTAATTTTTCATTGCCGTTGGCGACGGCATGGTATGTGTGGTATTACATGTAACGACGAAGAAGGGTTTCCTCTCTCTTTCCAACCCCCCCCCCCCCCCCCCCCCCCTACCCACCGGCCTACATAAAGAAAGGAAGATAGAAAGAGAAAGACGTTGATATCTACACCTGCATATTACATCCCATATATAAATACACACAGATATATACATACACATAAATATACATACATGTATTACTCTTTTCATTTAGCACGAAAAGACAGCCAGAGGTGTTCTTCCGATATTAAAGACGTTCCCTTTTTATTTTCTTTTTTTTCTTTCTTTTTTTTTGATAAACGAATGTACGTGTGAGTAACAACAAGAACAAAGGATACTTGCTAATTTCACTGGGTTTATCCATTAATTATCTTTAACCACGACCTTTTCCTTTGCATTATTAATTTTCTATCCGATTTATTATACTATCTCGGGATTTCATTAGTATTATCTCATTTACATATTTAAAATTTCATTTTTTTAATAGGAAAAGTAATATTCGTAGTAATCGTAGTTAACATGTGTTCTATCTTATATTGTACCAGTACGTATGATTAGATAATTATTATAATAATTATTATAATACTTTAAGAAAATGATTAATTCGTTTTACTTTTATTGCACATTTGAATTTCATATTTATTTTGAAATAAATTTTGAAATAACACTATTAGATTGTCAAGTACGAAATGAAGTGAAAAATGTACATAATTGAATATAAAATTTGCTTCATTTCATACTTGACAATCTTAATAATTATTTAAAATAATCTGAGAGTGTATATATTCACGTATGTATAAAATAATATAAAATAAATAAAATCTTTATGTGTGTAATAAAAAATATTACTCCTCGTTTTAATAAATTCAGAATATTAAATATCTTAACTCAAACGAGGTGTGTTAAAAATGTTTACAATTTATTTATTAAAATAATTATTCAGTAAATAAATATATTATACTAATAGTCCATGAACAAAATACTGTTGAGTATTACTAATAAAAAATAATGAATAAAAAAAGATAGAAAAGCCAAGCTCAAATGAAATCAATGCTTGCAACTGGTAATAAGAAAGCCGATGAATCCTTTCAAGTGATGACGTTACATCCAATTTGTGTTATATTCTACCTATAGTACGTTGAAAGGATTATACACGAGAGGTTTCTCTTTACAGATTTTTTTAAAGAAGATCGATCCTAACTATTCTACTATCCCTTTATTCGCACCCTTTTTACTCAACGATCCTACCTCTCCACTCTCTTACTTTTCCCCTACTATCATCATTTTGTTTAATCGTTAGAGATTACGATTAAAAGTATATATATGTATAATTTCTTAGGAAGAAAACTCTGACGAAATATCATCTTGGAACGTTAAACGTTTACCGTTGATAAAGTCGATTTAATTAAGACAATGTTTGCCGTTTCAAAGTGCCGGATCAGTGCTACCTTCTTTGAGATTAAAAAAAGAGAAAATAATACAAGAAAATCGGTTCTTTTTTTCCCCACGTTTCTATCCTCTTCCCAACGTTCTTCTTTGTTTATCGTCCATTAAAAAGGTCTCGGGAATTGAAAACTCCGTTAGATTTTCATTTAATTTTCTTCTCCATTTCTTGTATTTTAAAATGAAAATTATTCTACGATCACGATTGAAAAAGTATGTTTTCTAATAGGAAAAGAATGTATTAAAAAATCTTTATTAATAATTAATATTGTAACGAAATTTCGGTAACGTGGTGTAATTCATTTGAAAGAAATAAAAATGATTCTACGAAATTGACGTTTGAAATTGATTTCTACGATAAGTTTAATGCATAAATGTGTATATATTAGATCAACTGGAAAGTAATGTCTTTATTAATTACTCTTTCGCATTATTTAACACTTTCACTGCAACCTTGGCTATTTATTAAACCCTGACACAACCTTGATGCAACTATGACACGTCATTTGTGCATTGAAACAACTTAAATTGTAAAATGTTGAATGAAAATTTACTGTTAGCGTATTAAAAACATTACAACTAATTAGATTATACTTTGAAATAAACAATGCATCATTGAACAATGACAAATTTTTATTGGAACACTGAAAATAAAATATTAATAAAACATGTGATTACGGTGTGACAGTCAAAGTTTTGAAAAGTAGACTTCGAATTAGCTAATGACATTACTTTTCGGTATACCTAATATATATACATTTATTTATTACTTATTATATAATATTATTCAATTTTCAACTAAATTCACAACGCACAGAGTACAAAGGTGGATTTAATCAATTTTCATAGGAATCGGATCAAAGCATTAGGTGGTTTTGGGAAACGTTAATGCATAGACACCTTTGTTCATTCGTCCGTGTATCACCTCGATCGATAAATCATTGAAATGGAAATAGATAGGCACAATAATAACTAAAATATTAGAATAAAATACTACGATTGTTGATTTGTTTAAATAACTCAATTGGGAGTTATTGGAAATGTTGTTGCAACAATCCTTCTATCATCGAACTAAGATTTTTGATTAATCGATTCACCCTCACTCTCACCACTACTACCACCACCACTCTTTTTCCTTCTCATCATCATCCATGTTGATTAATGAAAATTATAATAACACAAGTGCGATAATACGAATGTGAAAATCGGTGTTAATGAATTACCAATAGAAATGATTATACACGTAGTAGTCACGGTGTTGCTATAACTATCGAATTAGTATTAAACGCGATTCTATTTCCAATTAATTAAATACGATTAGCACGAATAAGAGAAAGTGTCCCTTTCTCCCTCTCACCCTCTCACCCTCTCACCCTCTCACCATTCCTCTTTCCCATGTGTCAGAGAGTTGGTGGCTTTATTTTGTTAAGAGGATATACCATACATACAAACACACATACACACAAACATACGTAGGATACTTGGTATATGCAAAATACACAACTCGACGCGTTCGAAAATTTCATTTGCTTTAGAAATGAGATTATTTCAAGTAACCAACGTTATAAACTGTGTAATATTTAATGCAATAGGATTAGTAATATGACAGTAAAATACAAAATTAAAAATAGAAAGAAACTGCATCCAATCGAATAGAATTTAAAGAAATTAGAATAAGAGGAAGAGAAATACATATATTTAAAATACCACATAGAAAAGGAAAAGAAAAAAAGGGAATTATGGTTACAGTCGTACGTAGAGCCAGTGAAATCCGATATTACGAGCAACGTTAAGGTATATTTTCGTCTTTGATATACCTCCTGGAAACATACACACGTCTAAACCTTATTACATATAAACACACACACATACACACACATTTATACCCCCACACCCATTTTATCCACATGTATAGACGCATTGAATTATCGAGCTTACCGTTGGTTCGTCGAAAACTGGGCACGTCCGGAAAAAGAGAGAACTCGTGTATCCGTTTTTCTTCGTGAATGCCACTTTAATTATCTCCACATAAAAGGGTCGTCGATGCACCTTGACTCTATTACCGAGCACACATTCGTTTATATACGTACATAAGTTTATACATGAAACCTATGAGAGTGTATAATAGGATGTGTAGTGTAGGATGGATGTAAAACTTTGACGTGTCACGCAAACATACACGCATATCACATGCGTATCATTAAAACTACTAATTAGAGCTGCTTAAGGTGTAAATCGATAGGTCGTTTGAAATCTCCAGAGAAAGAGAGGGAATAAAGGATGAACAAATAAAAAAGACAAAATGAATGAATGAATGAATGAATGAATAAATGAATGAGTGACATACTTGGTTTAAAATTCTACGAGAAACTCTGGCAAAGTATAGTTGTGTTAGTGGCACTCGAATGAAAAAAAAAAAGACAAAAAAATAGAAAAGAAAAAAGGGATAAACTTGTGTTCATCTTCTCTTCTCGAGAATCGTTCATTCGTTCGTTCTTTCATTCGTTCGTACGTTCGTTCATTCGGTTTATTTCGATAGGCTACTCGATACACTTCTTTGAGTGTCACATACACACACATACACACATATGTGGAAAGAAATATACACACAAGTTAACGTTTTTCTAAACTAACGAAATTACTTTTACCTTTACACCGTAGCCCAGTTAATCGGCACTGTTTCAACATTCACTTTGATCCCATTTGAAAAGGACACAGAAAAACATACATACATACAAACATACATACACACATACATACAAAACTTTTCTCTTTTTTATAAGCTTACGTTCTTTCTTTCTTTCTCTGTTTCTATCTTGTTTGGATATACAGGGTGTGGCGAGTTATATCTTCCCTTAAAACCAAATATCTACATTTTTTCCCTTATAAAAAATTATCCTCATATAAAACCCATAAATAAATAGAATACATTTAAATGATTTTATTTAAACCCTACCTTAATCCCTTTAATTTTTTATTTTCGTTGTTATTTTTCTTAAAACTTTAGTACATTTAATTAGAACACTTTTAGATAGATTATTCTTTGACACATTTCAAGTTTTAATATTAAAATATTTTGCAATAATAATAAAAATTAATTTATCTACTTCGCATGACCATGTATATGCTTGAATTATTGACACTCCTGTTCTTTGATTACGTTTCTTAATAAGTTTTTGAAATTAGAAAGTGTTTGATAGTGTTTGAAAAAGTAAATAAAAGAAGAAAGCAGTTACTTGTTGAGATGTAATTGATTGCCCATTATTGTGAAATAAATTTAACACGCGAGATTATAATTTAAAATACTTTTAGTTCTATGTATAGCAACGAAAATTACTTATGTGAATTATGTACGCGTATCATATAGTGTCCGGTTAAAAAAATTCTACAACGTTACGAATACCTATTAGATTTTTTTATCGAAAATTATTGATGTATTTTTAATATCAAACCTACTACGTGCGATCGAATGTGAAAAATGATTCCATATTATGGTCAACTTACATCAGATGAACTTTGTCTGTGTATCCAATGCTGGATATCCATATCCATAACTGCAGGTATCCATATATGCACTACACACACTTGGTTACACATGCACTTCACTTGTATAGGAAGAATACACACAGACGTGACGCGAAATAAATGACATATACTTAATATCGTTGTTACACCTTCCGAAGCTCGACGAAGATTATCGATTATTACGAAAAGTAGTTACGAATAAATTCGAAAGGTACCGAACATACACGAAGGTCAATTACAAATCTAACGACGAATTGACAACGTTCGAGTTGTCGACACCGGCTGAGGAACGACGGGGAGTACCGAACGTAAACAAAACATTGAACGCTCGCCTAAGCCGATAGTTAAGGAATGTTTTTCTATGTATTTCATATTTAACGAATTTCCTAGAATTTACTGAAAGATATAAACAGTACCGACGTTGAGTTCGTTTGACTTGGACATACACCTTGGCTTATCTTTCTCTCAATACATTCAGTACGTATAAGATTATTACTATATTTTTGAACAGCTGACCAGCTTTAGTATCGTTGACCTAGTTTTGTATCGTTGACCTACTTTTGAACAACTATTTTCTATTTCTAATGATAGATATTTATTAATTTCTTAATATTCAGATAATTAATTAATAGATTTATGTATATATCAATTATATTCGATTAATATTATTAAAGAATAATTGTTTTTAAAATGTATTCACTTTGCAACAAATGCATTATGCACATCTTAATGTAGACCACATTTTCGATTTTTTAAATATAATTTAACTAATATATATATAATTTTATATATAAATACATTATCCTCTTAGTATTTATTATTAAACTAGGAATGAAAAATTTGTCGTTTTTCTGGAATGTACATTTAATTATACAAGTCGAATAGATTCGAACCCACAAATTAGGTACCAGGTTTACAAAAAAGAAAAAAAATCAATAACTAAATATAGGAATATGATTATGTATAAAATTAGTTTATATTAAACATCGAATAAGGTATATACATCCTCCTATCTGTCGTATATGTAAACCTTAATATTCGCCGAAGCATAATTTACCGTTTACGATGAGATTTATAGCACAGCTCATACAAGGATGAGTATTACAAATGAGAAGAGAGACTTGAATAAGGTCGACGACCGAATAAATCGACAAGGCCACCGGCCTTACGTGATATCGTGTAATTTGCTTTCTCTCTCTCTCACATACACACACACACACACACACACACACGTACAGAGAGAAAGAGAGAGAGAGAGACACATTCATCCTGCAACAAAATCCAGCTAAACGAAGCACAAGCTTTTATGTATTAGTCTCGGGTGTGCATACACATACGAGTTATTGTTACTTTGCGAACGAGAATGAGAGAACAAGAGAGAGAAAGAGAGAAAGAGAGAGAGAGGATATTCTCACATGCATACTCACACTCTTGGGACCTCGAATTACGTGGCTATTACTTGGGTAATTAATAACCGATATCCCCTTGATATCCGGCCTTGGTATTGGCGCTTGCGTTTTCGCATGCATCCAACCGATCGAGTACACTCTATCTCTCCTATCGATAGGAATTGCAATTTCACCTCTTCCCCCTTCTCTTTTAACGACTCCAATTTGTCTATCTTTAAATATATTTTCTAAAGGTATTTTCATTAAAATGAAATATATTTATTCTTATATTATTACAATAGAATCATTTAAATCATATCTCAAAAAGCATCATCATTAATCTAATGTGTTTTAAGAAAAGTAACTACTTGTGAGATTTGTAAGATAAACCAATGGTTTAACGATAAACATATTAAAATATTTATTAAACAAATGTGATTTGTTGTTGAATAATCAACAACGAGAAGAGTGAATAACCATTTAGAACAATAACTAATAAAATAAAATTAGATGATTATTCGTTAACGTATGACGTTGGAAAATAATTGGAGATATATTAGGTCGATGAAAAAGGTAATTTATTTTATTTGAAGTATGAAATAAAGGTAAAAATAATAGGACTTGTTACTCAAACTAATATATAAACGACAAAAGAATATTCTTCTTTTATCTATAAACAAAAAAAGAAACAATGAGACGAAAGAGAACATCTTTTGTCATAATACATAAAGTAAGGTAATCTAAACGAATAAGGGAAGATATGATGTCAGGTAGATATATTCCATATACATCAAGTCACGTTTCAACGTAACACATCGACGACATTGTTCCCATTCAGCAAGCTTTTACCTGTAAGGTTCCTCTGTTCTTTCCTATAAGGTACCCAAGTTATCGAGTTATATCAAGGATCACGGAAGAATGCCTCGCGGAAAGTACTACTCTCTCTTCCTTATTGTGAATAAAACAGTCTTGTAAAATATACGTACTATCATGTAAGTACTTACTTTATTCCACATTGCATCTCTTTTATCGTAACATTTTTCCTTTCTTCTTCTTCTTCTTCTTTTTGATTTTATTAAAAGTCAACAAAAAATTGGAGACAGTCGTGAGGATTTACTGATAGAAGTAAACTTCAAATTGTGTTTTGAATTTTTCAATTGATTATTATAATATTTAAAATTAATATTAATAACGTCAAAACATTGTGTGTGTGTGTGTTATTTGAAAATTTCTTGATTTATACAGAAATAGGTTCTGCCAATATTTTATACATTTTGACTAAAGACTGACATACCTTTTTTTGTATAAATCATGAAATTTTTAAATAACACACACACACATACAATCAACTTTTTTTAACATTAAATATGTTAATGTATATTTTGAATAATAATTTGATTTAATTAATAGAAGCATATAGAATAGAAGAAAAATATGATTGTTAGTTAGAAATATGAAAATATAAATGAAATAATATTTAAGTTAGATTAAAGTGTCAAAATTCCATATAAGAATTTTAACAACGTTGAGATCGTTTTGGGCCAAAAAAAAAAATGATAGCCTGAGAGTACTTGGATATAACTGTGTCGTTGGTTCGCATAACAACCATAACAGCTAAACCTAATTTACATTTTTATTTCTACTGGCTTATTTCCAGATACTTTTCAGATTGTTTTCAGAGTTCCCTTTTTACCGGAGTACCGGTTTTCAAATGAAAATGCCAAATGCAACAACGGACATCGTATTCTCATGTTTCGCAAGTTACATCGAATGCAAATTACATTTGTCAACGTTCATCTATATTTCGTTTTCATTTAATATCAATTCTCATTGCTATTATCTCCCTTTTTGTTTGTTCTGTCTGTGTTTGTCTTTGTAAAAAAAAAGAAAATATTTAAAGGAAGAGAAAAAGAAGAAGGAAGAAGTGGGTAGAGACGGATGAAGAAGAATAGGGGATCGTTGTTGGCCGCTTAAATGCGTTGCATTCCTCTTCCATGTAGAAATGTTTGGTAAAAACCTTGACTGCACTACTGGTAGTATCCATCGTTGAGCACCACCACCACCACCATCACCACCACCATCACCACCACCAATCCTGGTCTACTACCGGTGGCTCACGTTCACCAACTCGGAGGATATGCATCCGTTTCGTACACGGTTGTGAAACATTAAATGCACCGTGAAAGCGCGTTGGATTATATTTGCATGTATTATATTATACGTCGAAAAGTATACGCGTATTTTTCGGTACCCGCAGGAAGGAAAAGCGTCCGTTGGTCTGTCTGTATGTCTGTGTGTGTGTGCATCTATGTGTATATCTATGTGTGCACGTGCGTGTGTTCTACCACCTGCCTGCCATTTTACTTGTTATCCTTTGATTTTTCCACACCAAAAGAAAATTATCCGATTTACGTTAAAAAATAGAAAACCTGACAAGGCATTCGTGATTTGATCCACAATTTTAATTCTTTTTAATTTCTTATCGTAAGATAAATTATTTTTTATTAGCCTAAGAAGAAGAATAAGAAGACGATGATGGGAAGGAAAAAAAACAAGAAGAAACAATTCTCTCATCCAGGATTTTTCCTATCAAAAAGGATCGAATAAATGTCGACGGTAATCGAGCGGAACGACAATGTCGTCTCTTTATCGTAAAAGATATCTTGACCAGTTTAGGTTTTCTTACGTTACCATAAGTGTCTCTAAAAATGTTCCAGTTTAACCATTTCTTCCTTCCTTCCTTCCTTTCTTTCTTTCTTTATATCTTTCATTCTTTAAAACGTTATTGTAATTTCAGCGAAAAGCTTTAGTTTCCATCGTAACCGAGTTAGCCAGAAGCAACCTTCGACTATTCTATATAGGAATATTAAACTCTGTTTTATTATCTCAACAAGAGATTCTGCTTTGGTTTATACTCGTTGAAGGATTATTCGAGGATCTAATGTAGACAAAATTTAGTATTAATAAATAACTAGATGGGAATGCAACGCATTTAAGCGGCCAATAACGATCCCCTCTATCGATCTGTGTTTTATTTTTAACATTGATATTCGTTTAACTTCAACAAATACATTGGAACAAGTTTAGAATAATTTCGTCTACATCAATCAACTCCTTAATCTCGTTTATACCAACACGTTGCTTATTATGATTTACTTTTTAAGAAACTATGATTTATTATCATTCGTTCAAACCATTCATTCGTTAAGAAACCATCCGATTACAGCAACCTAAACACTTCCTAACACCTTCAGTTATTTTCGTGACCCTCTCTGACCTTTTACCTTGCAACTAACGTTCAATGCATGCACGACACATGGCTGGTTTTTGTTTTCATTCTTTCAGTGATGATTCGATAGTTGAAAGTAACTCATCGTTAACGATTTGTAAACAAAATAACATTGCAATGATCGTAAAACAGTTGTTTATTTTCTAAGAATATGTTTTGTATGACATTTCACTTAGTCTACTCGTTTAGAAAATTGTTTATGTTGTTTACCTTGCATAATATTTTACCACGATGTTATAAAAGATTCATTCGATTGGTGTAAAATATTTTGTTAAACATCTACTAAACAATTATTTTTTTTCTCATTTTTTCACATTTAACCAATATTTAAAAGCATCTCGTTTTAAATTCAAGATTATTCCATGGAAAGGTGCTAATTACTATGAATAACAAATTCGCTTAGCGAATCTAAAATTATATACTCTCTCTCTCTCTTTCTCTCAACGATTATCCAACCTATTCTCATTTCTTTTTATATTTTCTTTTCCCCTTCTACCCTCCACACCACATTTAAAGTAGAAATATAGAGATAAAGTATACCCAAACAATGCTTTATTCGTTAAACGTGAGAATCCGAAAAGTGCAGAAACGGTGGAAGTGCGTGTTTACAAAAAAAGGAAGATGGGAATAGGTGGGGGAAGGGAAAAGGGAGGAAGAGAGAGTCCCGAGGGATATATGCCGAGAGCGCTCGTTTCCACCGTGATAGTCGCACTCAGTGTGAAAACCGTGCGTTTCACCTACCATGAAAAAGAAAGAAAGAAAATAAAGAAAGAGTGAGAGAGTGAGAGGAAGAAGGGGTGGAGGGGAAAAGATAGATAGAGGTAAAGAGTAAAAGAGAGTGAAAGAGGAAACAGGAGTGAGAATAGGTGAGAAAGAAAGACAGAAACGAACGGAGGAAAACTCAATGAAGGGTGAAAATGGTTGAAAATAAAAATCTCTAACGTCTCTAAAACTCGAAAAAGTGAGAGAGAGAGAGAGAGAGAGAGAGAGAATGAGAGGCACGTCAGCGTTTTGTTCGGATTTTCCACGCGATAGAAGGTACGGTGAAATTTTCTGTTTTCTTTAGGAACGCCACCAATATGAGAGAAGGATGAGAAGGATGAAGAAGAGAAGGGGGGGTCCACTAAAACGAGAACCGACCCTGTTTTAATAGCCTCACTGATTTAATCGTTTGCATAAGGATAAAGGTAAGTAAAGTTTGTTTAAACTCCCTGTACTACAATCCTGACCTCTCTCTCTCTTTCTCTCTCTCTTTCTCTCATGTCAGCCAAATTAGGTTCCCATGCGTTGAATAGTTTTTACAAGAAACAAAAATTAATTGATATTAGGTTTGTCAAGTATGAAATGGAGCAAAAAGTAGACATAATTTAATTGAAATTTGTTCCATTTCATACCCTGATTTTATACTACTTGTCTGACCATATATGGGACGTTTACTTATACTACTTGTCTGACCATATATAAGGCGTTTACTTATACTACTTAAAGTAGTACAAGTAAACGGCCCATATATGGTCAGACAAGTAGTATAAGTAAACGCCCTATATATGGTCAGACAAGTAAATAATTAATTGAAATCCTTGTAAACTAAAGAAGATAAGAATCTTTTCGTTATTATTATATTAATAGAATAATTTATTAAGTTTGTAATAATGTTTAATATATTAACTCAAACAAATTTGCTTGTGGTCGGTTAACAGAGAATTTTCCTTCGAAGGTTTTTATTTATTTTTTATTGAAATATCAAGAAGGAAAAAGAAAAAATAAGGAGATTCATAATACGTTATTAAAATCTTTTAACTGGTATTTAATTTTCTAAAAGAAAAAAGAAAGATCAGATGATAAATAATTTAATTTGATTTTTCTTTCATCGGTTTGAAGAAAATCACATTGCTCGAGTAATTATTCGTGTCGTTTATTAAAGTAAAAAATCTTACTCTTTATTAATATTTAGATATAAAAAAAATATTTAATTCAGGAAGTGTTGAATAATTCTGATAGGTGTAATCGAATGACAGAGAAGATAGTCATAGTCGTCATTATCTTCGGTAAATACATTTTGCACGTTTGATCAACGGACCTCGGAGAATGTGTAAATAAATGTCAAACGTTGGTATCTTCCGTCACCATCCCCCGTATCCATCCTCCCTTCTCCTCCTCTTCACCCCTTCATTCCACCATTCATAGTTCTCTGCGTAAATACGTAACACACAGTGGTTACTTCGTTGTCTCGGGACTTCATGGACCGGTACGATCAACAAACCGAGTTAGTTAGACCATGACTCGTAATCGTGATTAAGCCCCATCAGATTGTTCGATAATTGAAATTACGATAAACTCCGACGACGAAACACTCGCGTGTTTATGTATTAAGGTTAACTCATACGAGATAAATGATGATGGAGAAATTCGAACAGGTGTCGGAGACGACAGCATAATAAACACTAATAGTCAATGTTGTCCTCTCTCTATTTATTCTAATTATTAGATCATGCAAACGATTATTACTATTCATTGAACAACCATATTCTCGCAATGTCGTTCGTGTCTTTTACATTGTAGTATTTTATCTTTTTATTTTATTTTTCAACTAATATCAAACGGTGTTATCACGAATTTTCTACGTGGTTTCTTTTATCCATTCTGAAGTTATTGTATTTATTTTTCTTTAAATAAAATTAAATGCAATAGTGTATTAAAGTTTGATGAACGTTAATTTTATTGTCACGTAAATGAATATCTCAAAGATGATAATTTAGATAATAAATAAATAAATATAAGTGCGTTGTTCTTGGTAAAAAGGAATGTAAAGAGTTGAAAATTGGGGTGAGACTAGGTTTTAGAAATTCGAGTAGAGAAGGATAGTTCTCTGGAGACGTGGTATAAAGCAAGTAGTTGATAGAGTAACTGTAGTGGTAGATGCAATAGTAGTAGAGTAGTAGTAGTAGTAACAGTCAAGGACTGGCCAGACGAGAGCAATCCAAATCGTTGGGTACGAGGACTCTACTGGGTTGGTCAGTATTAGTGCTTAACGTTACTCTGATGCTGTACGACGGGTACGACACTGGTAATAAAGTGTGTGTCGTCGTTTAATGTTCTCACTGTATTTATGTCTATGTGTATATGTGTATATGTATGTGTATATATACGTGTGAGAACGTAACTCTAACGATAAACTCCAACGTTAAACTCCGTAAACGTAACTCGTTGGAGACGGGCGTTAAAACCGCGGTAAGGAGTGGTTTAAACGATAAAACCATCACGTTTAATACTAAATTCATACGATTATATCTTACAGTCAAAATCATTTGATTTTTATTAATCATTATTACACAGACGTCGCGATAATAATCGTTTATCCGATCGAATAGTCAAATAATTCAATCGATTAATAATTCAATAAAGAAAATAATTATTCTATCATGTTTGTTCTATAATAAAAATTATTTATTTCTATTATGTGCGTTATTTTTTCTCTATTTCATAATTGACAAGTCTAATAACTTTTTTTTAACCAATGATTTTTACGAGACATGGTTTTCTTAATAAATCGAAGAATTATTTGTACTACTTGCGAAAAAATAATATTGAAAATCGTAGCAAGACTTTGGAATAATGAAATTGAGAAATTGAGAAATAGAAAGAGAGAGGAAGAGAGAGAAATAGTTAGGAAAAAGCATTACGTTTTGTTATAATAAAACAATGAAATGTAATTTCTGACGAGAAAGTTTACAGGACAACGAGATCTCTCATTATTCTCGTCACTTCGATAATATATATTTCGAAGTGGCTTTAGACTTCCTTATTCCAGCAGGTTCCTTCCTTTACCTTTTTACTTTTCGTTTTTCTCTTTCTCGCTTTAGTAGATTTCCAGCCTTTTTGGAATAATCTCAACTTGAGTAACCTCGTCAGCAAACACCCGACGAGAATTATTATTTCAGGACTCTGTGCTAACAATCGCTTTGCCCGTTCCCGTTGCTACCATCGTCGTCGCCATTTTGGATGAATTCATTCAACCTTCATACTAACACCTTTTCCCTATTTAATTATTATGTTAAATCAACCGACATCTTTCTCCAACCACCCAACACCCATCAGTCCCAGCCCCTTCTTTTCCATTTATTTATCCTCAATTTTATATACGATCTTTTCATAATTATTTTCCCTGATTATTATTCCTTCCAACTTTCCAATAATGAGATCTTTATGCTTTCTCTTATTTTCAATAACGTGGTAATCCATTCAACGTATTTTAATTATTATTTATAACTATCTGTGTTTATTATTGTTTTGTAAAAGATTTTCATTTATTTTTCGCAGCATGTCAGATTAGTGCATTCGTGGACGATTAAATAAAATAATTTAGACGATGTAATATAATTGTCATTTATCTAAGAATGTTTCTATTTGATTGATTATTATTTTTACGAGAAAATATATATTTTTATGCAGTATATAAAATAATAATATTTATATGTTACATTGAAATATATTTTATTACAGTACCAATCGTTGTAAATACCAGAATTGACGATACAGTTATCTTTGTGATATTAAAATCATCTTGTTTAATTGATTATAAATAATATAATTAAAAATTTCAAAGATTCTACAAAATTCCAAGTTAACTGAGTGTAATTCGTAATAATTCTCATTCATTTATAAATTTATCATATTTAATTTATTATTATTCTTATGATAAAATATAAACCTCGTAGAATATATAAAATTCTTTATAAATTATATTAAAATATATATTTTTTATTAGAAACTATCATTTTAAAAAACGATAAAAGAAAATTTATCTAACAGACCGTTAAAACAATTGTTTCATTTTCATCTTTCGAAGTTACCAAAAGTTTATGGTAATTTTCTAATCGATAGCCCAAGCCAACACGGAATACGAAAAGAACAGAATAAAAGTTGTTCGAAGGTAGAAAGAACAAGGATTGTAAAATAAGGAAAAGTATCGGATGAAGAAGGTTGTAGAGAAGAGTGAGAGAGAATCCTTGAGGCGTTCTTTGTTGAAAGCTCGCGTGGCTTCCGCTCGTAAAGCTTCAAGCTCTCGCTGTATAATTTCAAGCTTCTACTTGATAAAATCTTAAAACTACTTGCTTTGTCCCTTTCTTTCTCTTTCTTTCTTTATTTGAGAAAACTTTTGAAGACGGGAACTAAACTTTCACCAAGATACACCATATCGTAAATGATTAAAGTAAACTGAAACTAAATCTAGAAGGACTCAAGTTTGTTGCATCTTTTTCTTAACTTACGTTACTTTATTTCATTCTTATTTTCAATTTTTTATGTTTAATAATCAACCATACAAACTAATTCAAAATACAAGGAAAATACAAGTACAGAAGTAACGTGTCAATGATTAATCCTAATGCAACGATCATAATATACAATTTTTATTTCTTTCCAAGTGCATTAAGTGCATTAAGTGCATCGATGGTAAACAAGTACCATTTATAGACGAATTATCAACAAATCTTTATTCCCCTCGTATTTAGAATTACTTTGTTTTGTATTTTTTTCTTTAAATATTAAACTACACTACAAAATTTAATATGAGAGTTATTTTAAGGAAGATATTAAACCTTTATTGAAGTATGTAATTTTAGATACACATGACATGCATGGTAATGACATTTAAAATCGAATGACATTTATCAGATAACGTTTCCGATTGTTTTCCTATTAATCTCGAAAATAACCATTTCAAATAAGGAAATGATATCGATCGAGTTATATTTTAAATTAGATACATACAAGAATGATTCTCCCAATGGAAACCAAAATTAAGGTTTACGTATTTTAGTTTAGATTGACAAATTAAATAAGATAAAATTACATATTAGTTTTATTTACAATCTACACTATTGCACTTTTGTTTCTTTACTAAAACTTCCTTTAACTTGTGAACAAAAATTAAACTACATTCCAAAATTGTATTCTTTTACTTATCCTAGAAACAAGTTCTATACTTTTGTCTAAAATTGTCAATCAGACCTTTTCGATTGAGTTCTTCTACTGAACTCTATTGTTTTCTTTCTAATATCATTTACATCATACACTTTATTATACACTAAACTAAAGAAACGTGACCAAACTTCAAACTGTTAGAAAATATAGATTTTTGTTTAGTTGACGAATATGTTGTATCGTAAAAGGTTCGTTCATAGGAAAGAATATATTGATAAAGATACTGATAAAGCGTCCCGTATTATGGAGATATACATCATGAGGCAAAAGCTGTCGATACTTGTGTATCGACATAATGCATATCCAGCCGATACTTTATACCCCTCGAGGAAGTTGTCGAGTGAAAGCTCCAAGGATATCGTCTATCATGGATATTCCATTTTCCCTGGTAACGTCTGCCGATCGGGAAACGAACTTATTTTATTTTATCGATAGATGTTTAGGACTTCAAAGAACGAGGTGCTGGTGGGGTAGTGGTGGTGGTGGTAGAGGTGGAGAAGGATCATGCAAGGATAGAAGGAATACTTGCTTGCTTTGGAAGAAGTAACCAAACGTCTACTCCCTCTCCCAACACACGTTCAAGAAAGACTGTATCAACGCGAATGATAAATTCACTGGTGCTATAGAATTCTTGCTTTTTAGTTTACTTTATTTTATTTCTTTATATGGCATGTTTGATAGAAACGTGAAAAAGATTAAAAGAGAAAGAGAGAGAGAAAGAGAGAAAGAGGGTGATGGAAATAATTTATCGAACTTTAGGTAGGACGATTGGGTGATAGAAAATAATGTACAATAAATATAAAGAAATATCGTATAGGAATTTCTCATGCTGGAGGGATGAGAGAGGTGATAGTGGAGGTGCAGGTGGTGGTGGTGGTGGTAGAAGTAGAGGGATGGAAGGGTTATATCATATTGGCGCTATTCCAATATCTCGGGTACAGTGTGCGCAATCGAACTGGACGTAGAACAAATCCAATCCATTTGGCTTGACCCAGAATGTCGAATTTACCAAAGGTTCGTGGAAGTTCATATCTGTGCTCGGACTAGCAGCTGCGTATGGACGACTATCGGCTGGAAACTGAGCAAATTACCAATAGATATCTACGCATTAACAATCTGACCAATCGATTTCTGCTTATCTGCGTTCCCTTAGATATCTTCTAAACGTGTATGCTTTAACATTTACTGATATTATTAAATATTCAATACATTTACTTTTTTATGTAATAAATATTATATATTAAATTGATATGATAATTTTGGAAAATTAATTAATATAATATTTAAATTTAATTAATGTAATAAATTAATATAAAAAATTTATACGATATATAATATTCGATAATATTATATTAAATTATCAAAAATAATCCTGAGTAAGAGAGAAATAAAAATCTTATCGATCGTACGAATACGGGGTGTAAATTGAATTCAATCGGATTTAGTGTATTTTAAATAAAATGGAAAAATATCAAATAGAGAGATTTATACGTCAAAGTTGTAATATTTTATTACACGGATAAAGAAATAATATCATACTTATTTGAAACGTATAAAATAGGATTTTATTTGAATTTCTTTTTCTTGTTTCTTCTTCTTCTTCTTCTTCCTTTAACTTGTCACGCGTTAAATATAGGATTTTATGTTTAATCTTTCAGGTAATCGCTAGGTACAAAGGAATTGGATGAAGTATTGGGGGAAAAAAAAAGGAAAGAAAGTTTCACGATATGACAAGTTGATAATGTGTGTCAGATCAATTATTAGAATTATTCGTGGAACAATATGAGGGTAATATGTGTCTATGTGTGTGTGTCTGTATGTCTGTGTCTGTGTCCTATGGTTTTTAGAAAAGGGATAAACTTCTCTTTGTCGGTAACATTTAACAAATGTGTATATCATCATTGTCATGTTCATAACGCATCGAGTGAAAACCAGCATAGACTCTACTCGTATCAACGTACTCTTGTTTCTGACAGCTTGCACATGCTAATCCAACCTTAACGTTTTCCTTTGTCAGATTTACCAGGCTAATTATAAGTTCGTTAATTGGCAAGTGGTCATTTTCTAGGAATACCGAAATACTGTCTAAAAGTTTCTTCGATTCTCGATAATCGATTAGCATTTTCTTTTCCTAAATTACACTCATTGTCATGGATTATATACAAGGTTATCAATGAAACCTGTGCACCATTATTAATTCCACAATATGCACAATATTTAATACAAAAGTTCTATGATTTAAAAAGACTATGTTACCCTCTAATACTGGAAGGGAGTCTTTTGCAATGACTTGAAAAACATTTCTTTAATCTGTCAATTATCAAAAACAAAAAAATGTAGTATTTTTAAAAATAAAAATCAACTGTGCATCTTTCGTTGTTTCAGTATTGGATATTTTACCTTATAAAATATAAATATAAAAATAAAAATAAATAAAAATAGGAATAGATGAAAATACGAAGAGTAAGAATGGAGAAAAATATTTCGATGACTATTTTCTATTTATTTTTTGCTTTCTTTCTTTGTTTTGCGTGTCATTTCGTAGAGTTTGCGTAAAAAAGAAAAATAAAGAAATGGAGAAAAAAAGTGAGGAGTAGGGTGTATAAGGTGGAGGAGTTGAATCTAATAAGATGCGTATAGCAAAGGCGCCGAGCCATGTAGTTTTTCCAAGCCAAGCTACATCCAGCTGCCGGGATGCTAATTGCTAGACGCCCCCGGAAATTATAATTAGACTGCGCAATCAGCGACGACGCGAGATTCCCAACCGGAAGTCTTAACGAACGCCGTTGGCAGAACAAAATGAGAAAGAGCCACAAAGGTATGGCCCTGACCCTTTCTATCTCCTTTCTCTCTTCTTTTTATCTTTTTTATATTTTTTTATATTTTTAATTTTTTTTCTTTTTTTTTTCTCTCTCTTTTTCTTCTTTTTATTCTTTTTATTCCTTGACCCTTACAGAAAGGGATGAAAAACCTTTCTGAGAGTCTAAAGCACACTACCACGCGTGTACTTTCTTTCCCCTAAATCTTTTTTTCTTTTTTTGTTTTTTTGTATTTTCTCTTTTGAACGCGTTCTGGAGAATCGTTAAAATTCATCTCTCCAAGAATTTTTATCATTTCGTTTCGTTTTTTATTTATTTTTTTTTTTTGTTCTTTCCTTATTTCGAATTACAAAGCTCGAGTGTATAAGTACTTACTTATTTTTATAACTAGTTATATATATTTCTTTTATTTTTTGTTCTCATACACTGAATCCTTTTTCAAGGATTGTAATAAATCTCTAACCAAGTGTAAGAGTTAATTATTTCAATCAAAACTTGTTAGAGTTAATCGTTAAAGAACGTTTCATTAAGAATAACAAAAGAAAAAAATAAGTTATGAAAATATGTTTTGTATCATAGCATTGTTCAATTTTCAAGTATGAAATAGAACGTCAAGTTTGTAATGGAGCAATTTGATGTGCCCCATTTAATACTTGACAGTAAATTTATCTCTCAAAAAATTTTAGATTTGTAACAGGATCACATAATATGCGAGGAAGTATAAATGAAAGTTATCATCAAACTGGAAATTTCTTTCATCGAGAAAATTAGAAATGTGTTTCTTCTTCTCCTTCTCCTTCTTCTTTGGACAATCATCGTTAGAAAGTAAGATGTAAGTGTAAGGATGGTTCTATGAAATTGCAAGATCATAATACTTGTTTTTTTATGAGAGAATTAAATTGAAAAAGGAAAGAAAGATTTCTTATAACTTTTATTACAGAAGGATCAATTATTTTGAATATTTCATCACACGCGTCGATGGATTTTATTTAGGATATAACCTAAAGAAATAAAATATACAAACTGACGAAAAAAGAAAGAAAGAAAGAGTGTCTTGTTAAGGTACCTGTAATACCAATGTGAATTACAGTTTCTTATTCCCAAACAGTCTTGTTAACCCTCCTTGTCATCTCATCCATCCCTCTTGTCTTTCATCATGCAACTCGAACCATCCTGCGGTGTTCTTCCTTCTACCTTCTTCCTTCTTCTTCTATTATACTTTGTCTTTAACTTTTTTCTTAGTCTTCTTTCTAGTCTTAGCCTCTTGACGACAACGAGACAAGAAAGAAAACTCTCTCCTTACTATTTCACCATCTCTTCCTATCTTTCTTTATTTATTTCTTTTTCCTTCCCATTCTTTCTTTCTTTCATTCTCTCTTTCTCTCTCTCTCACTCTCACTCTTTAACTTTTTCTCCGTTGTTCGTTCAAAATACCCATCTTCTATCTTTGGTCTGTGGATTGTCGATTCTCTTCAGAAGACTAGCTCTAATTTCCGCTCTCGAGAAAAGGCACTTTTGGTCAAACTTTCTTCAAGGGCTCTAGAAACTCGACCCTTTGTAGGAGTTACGTTGGCGCCATCATGCTTCGAATCCAACCTTTCTCTTCTTCTTACTTTTCTTCCTCATCCTCCTACTTCTACTCCTACTCTTTCCCTTCTACAACCATCGTTCGTAACATTTTCCTTTCAGACGTTTTCAAACGATTTTGGGTACTTTGCGAAAGACTTTCTTTCACTCTCCCTCTCTCTTTTTCTTTCTTTGGGTTAACGTTTATCTTTATTTTATTCCTTATCGTCAGGTTCCTTTACACATTCCTATGATATTTCAATGTTTATTTTCCCACTCTTTTCTCACCCCTCCGTTTCGGGTGAAACTAAATTCCTTTTTAGTTGTTTGATACTCGTTACTCGATAGAAAAGAGAATTGATCAAGTTGAAGATAATTTTGTCATTAACACGCAAATTGTAAACACTATAATTTAGATAAATGCTACGAATAGGATTGTGTTTCTAGCCCGAAACATTTATTAATAAATGTCTTAATAACTTTCATTCTTTTTAAATAAATCTTTTGTTAGATTTAGACACTAATGTGCACGCACATGCGCTTAGAATAAGATCTTCTAAGAGTAGGGAACGTTTAATGAGAATAATATTCGAGAATAATAGAATTAATCCCCTCCGATAAACATGTAAACAGCTTTCGAAAAAAAAAACTTTAATAGCTTACTTCGAGCCAGTCTAACAGTCGATTTCAAGGAGGAAGGTACGCAGAACTTATACTTATTACATTTAAATTATAATATACATTTTCTATGATAATTTAACAATTATTTAGCATAGGTCTACTATTCTAATAAACTGTTCTTATATTTAAGAATGTTCTAACACGTGTATACATTAATTTAAACATTACATTCTTTCTAACGTAATTCAAAATATAAAAGAATTTCAATACCTTTTTATTTAATGTGTTTTTAGATAAATGCTACGAATAGGATTGTGTTTCTAGCCCGAAATATTAATTAGAAAATGTCTTAATTACTTCAATTAAATATCGGATAAATCTTCTGTTAGATTTAGACACGTATGTGCACGCACATGCACTTAGAATAAGATCTTCGAAGAGTAGGGGAATTGTAACGAGAATAATATTCGAGAATAATAGAATTAATCCCCTCAGATAAACATGTAAACAGCTTTCGAAAAAAAAACTTTAATAGCTTATTTCAAACCAGTCTAACAGTGGATTTCAAGGAGGAAGGTACGCAGAACTTATACTTATTACATTTAAATTATAATATACATTTTCTATGATAATTTAACAATTATTTAGCATAGTTCTACTACTCTTATGCATCTTTCTTATATTTAAGAATATTCTAACACGTGTAAGAGTGTTCTAACACCATGCCCCTTGATTCTTTCTATCTACATCATCTATAGAAACTAATTACATTACAATATAAATAAAATAATTGTATATTTCTACAGATACCATACGAAAAATATAAGAATTTTCATACTTTTTCTCTCAGAATAGTATTAATTCTAATAAGTACGTATGAAAGAATTTTTAAATAATTGATTTAATAAAAATAAATTATTCATAAATATACTTAGTGATTATCTAAATATTAAGAAATCAAATAAAAATCTTTCATTAGAAATAGATAACAGCTGTTCAAAAGTAGGTCACTTGAAAGAAATATAGGTCAACGATACAACAGTAGGTCAGCTGTAGAAACGTATTGAATGTATTGAGAGAAAGATAGGCGAAGGTGTACGTACAAGGCAAACGAGTTTAAGCATCGGTTATGTTTACATCTCTCGGTGAATTCTAGGAAATTCGTTAAATATGAAATACAAAGAAAAACATTCCTTTAGTACCGGCTTAGGCGAGCGTTCAATGTTTTGTTTACGTTCGATACTCCCCGTCGTTCCTCGCCCGGTGTCGACAACTCGAACGTTGTCAATTCGTCGTTACATTTGTAATTGACAGTTAGTTTTAAAAAAAGGAAGAAACTTATGGGACAATCTAATATATTACAAAAATTAACTAAAAAATAATTATAAAACAATTTCAATAAATATAATAATTCAAGTATAAATAAATGATAGGAGAAGTAAAAAATAATGAATATAATAAACATAAGACTAAGGTTGAAGATAGAAAGGTAAAAGAGATGGGGGTAGGTTTAGGTTAAGGTTGGATAAGGCATAGGGTGTGTGGTATGCAATAACAGTAAACGAGGAAGCACGCAACGCGAAACGGCCGACCGACCTAACCGGCCTCGTTTCAAATGCAGATCACTGGGAAGTGGCACTGTACCTTCATTTCCGGTCCCTTCGAGCGATTCGAGTCGGTGGGGTTTGCTTTCGAGTGCACATTCACAACGTTCACGAGCAACGGGTATAGAACACACACCACCACAACCACCACCACCCTTCCTCCTCTCCCTACCTTTACCATTCACCCTTTCCCCGTGCTAAAACCAACATTGACGATCGACCTCGTTCGCCTTTATCCGATGCCATTTTAAATGGAAATGCAACCGAACTGCAACGGAACTTCGTAAAACTGGCGATCCGTTTCGGCTAGCGGACCAAGTTCTCGACTGTGTCCTGTTCAAAACTACCAAAGTATATACTTCTTTTTTTTTTTTCTTTCCTTTTTAATGTTACGTTAGACTTCTTCTTTCTTTTTTCTGTTTTCTCTGTCCCATTCGAATTAAAAATTTTCTTCTTTTTACTCCTACAAGTTTGCAAAACTTTAGTAATACGTTTCAAAGAGAGAGAGAGAAAGAGTAAGATAAGTTTATCTTTTTGAACTTATCAAGTTGTTGGTTTATTCCCAACGATGTTCTTCTCATCGTAATCATGTATATCAGGTACACTGGAAAGTAATGTCATTTCTGAGTATATCAACATTTGTTTATCATTTATAAGCTAATCTGAATCTATTTCTAAATCGTGCTAAGAAAATATTAACAACGACAGTACTTTACAGTCAATTTAATATATATAATATTTAGTTTCTTCTTCTTCATGTGTCATCTCCATTTCGATGGTTGGCTATAATTATTGTTATTTGATTTATTGAATCTGCTGCTTTTGATTTTTATTAGCAATTTTTCATTGGTTGCATTCCTCATATCAGTCACTCAGGAAATCCTATTGGAAAACTCGAAGCTTCAGAATTATACTTGTTCTTGATTTTTAAACCATGATGATATGGAATATCACTGTGTGTGTGTGTATGTGTGTGATTCTTAATGCAGTAGTATTCATATTCCTTCCTGCATCCTATGCAGTTTTTTAGTTGAAATTATATGTTATAAAAGAAGAAGTACAAGAGATGAATTTATGTGTGCCAAACGATCATCAAAATTTCTTGGCAACGTCGTTCGAGTACATACCCTCGTTAATCGAGCAAAAAAATATTCTCAGAGAATAGTATTTTTACGTAAGCTAAAGTATTGTATTCACGATCGCGTTAACGTAGAAAACTTGGCTTAAATTTCCAATAAAACATCGGATATCTTTTTTTAAACTAAGAAAAAAGAAATAGAATAAATTATACAAATTGTTACGTGAATCTTTGAAAATTCTTTGACGATAAAAAGAAAATGAAATATTTTGCTTGAGTTAATAAATGTTGTGTTTTTGAATTAAGAATTATTCTTGCAATCCAACGTGAAGGAAGCTACCACGTATTTAATTATTCGCGAAATAATAAATCAGAGAGAGAGAGAGAGAGAGAATTGGTAGTTGGAATGGACTATTCAAATTCTAAAGGGCAGATTGGTATAACCGCGATATTCGCATAATAGCAGATAGAAACTTGGCATGGAGTTACTTTGAACCTTTCTCAACGTTTAAATATTCATACATTGCATTCTTAGTTTTCATAAGGGGGACTTTAAATTCATCTAAGGAAGTTTAGTATCAATCTAATCCTACACACATACACACATATACATATACTTTATTATTATTATTCAATTTAACATTATTTTAATATTATTTTTCTATTTATGAATATTATTTAATCGTGTATGTGTTTTAACGTATGCACATTTTTCTTACACGATTACAAATAAATTTCTTTATTATCTCATCTTTTTTTTTTATCTTTTTCTTCTTCTTCTTCTTCTTTTTCATTTCATTTCATTTCATCTCTTTTTGTTTCAAACCCTTCTATATTCTTTTTTTAAAAGAAAGAACGAATTCGAAGAGGTGGAATTTGAGATAAGGGGCGAACGTGGAATGACTTTATAATGAGAGAAAGAGAGAGAGAGAAAAATAAAGAGAATTTCTTCGTAAAGAAGATCGGAAGAGAGACTATCAAGGAAGCTTTCTGTCATCGGTGAAGACTTTTTATCGAATTTTTACGTAAGATTTAAAATAGGATAGAGAAACATACTGTAAATAGGACAAATTGTATTCCTTCATTTGTTTTAATTCTCAATATTATTTATTTAATAAATTAATTTACATGTGGATTAAAATATAAATTAAATTGGGATGAAATTTTTCATATTTTTTTCATTTAAAAAATATATATTAAGTGACAATAAAACAACTAGGATAAATATTTCATTGATAATATATTCTCCATAAAAGGTTGATTGAAAAAATATAGAAATTAAAGAAAACAAATGATTAATTATTATATAAAAATATAAATAATTAGTTACTGGAACTTGTTATTTCAACGTACGAGGTTTTCCTTGACAAAAGATATGTTTGATACCATTTGATACCATTCATGAAGAATATAGAAAATGTTGATGCATAAAAGGAGGAAGAGAAAGAGATGGAAGGAGGTGGAAGAGAAGGAACGATTAAGAAATTTCAAAGGACGCATGTTAGATGCGTTTTCTCTTTTCGAAGCATCACAGAAAACACCTCTCAAAAAGCTTTGTTGACGCGAATACTCAAAGAGAACCCATTAAGATCCCATTATAGGAACTCGCCATCGTTCTCTCTTTTTCTCTCTCTCTCTCTATAGCTATTCTCATCCTTGTTTTCTTTCATTTTATTCTTTTTCTATAAATGTCGCATTGAGAAAGATTCCCTAAGACCTGAGACGTCGACAACAAATTCTACTTTTCCTTATCTGACGATCCGAATGATAGTAATTAGAGAAAAATATATATATATTGTCATTTCTATTTGTACAAATTTCAATCAATGTTCTTTCCTTTCACGTATTCGATAAAACGCGTGTATCTTTAATTGAACAAATGAAATATTAATTAAATATAACACAAAGTATAATACCAAATATATATTTCAAATGAAATCAATAAAATCGTATATAGAAAATGGTAAAAAAATTCTATAAAGACAATTCAATGTGTAGAAATCGAATAAGGAAAAAATCTAATTCTATTTTTTAAATATTTCCAAATTCCTGGACAATATTAATTATTTCACATGTGTCAATAATTATCAAAATGATCTAAAAGTCTTCTTTCTTATTTCAAGATATTTCATTAATTGCATTTGATTTTGTATTTCAATTCTTAATGGTTTATTTTTGACAATATCATCAAAATTACATTGAATTAATTTAGTTAAAAATAACTTCATGTGAAATATTTTTGTTTTTTATTTATATTTTAATTCATATTTTTGTTTCTTAAATTTTAACTCGAATCACTTTCATAATTATAGACTCGTGTATTATAATCTTACTTTTAATGACATTAAAATAATATCATTGTCAACTAACAGGAGATTAATATACTCGTTGAAGTATAAATATAATTGTATTTTCTAACTCTCATATGTATATTTCTATTTTGTTTCTTAGATTTGTGAAATATTAGGTTTGCCAAGTACAAATTAGATTAAATTCTCAATTCAATTATGTGCATTCTTTTCTTCATTCCATACTTGACAATCTAATACATCAGGAAAATATTGTAAAAATTGATAAGATATTATGACGAGATGTTACAAGATAGTTTCTTCAAGTTATCTAAGATATATATATGTGTATGAATTAAATATAAGACGTTTATCCATGTATATATGACATCTTCTCTCGAAGCAAATCGTAGGTTTAGGGAAAATGTACTCAGTCCCATTCATAAGCAAAACGGTTGTAGGCGGAGAATGAATGGTAGGAGACGTTGGATCGTTATGCGACAAAAGAGCCTAATCCATGTACGGATTTCCGGGTCGGTAGTTTCCGTTTCTGAGGGTATAGCTAGCTTTACCAACCAAATATATCCGTCTTAACGATCCTGGATTATTGAATGCAAATTGATTATAGAATCTCCGATAAATTAGTGCTTGGTTTATATCTTTGTACATGTGTGTGTATGTCTGTGTATGTCTGTGTATGTGTGTCTCTCTCTCTCTCTCTCTCTGTCTGTCTCTCTTGGAATTTCAAGTGAAAGGAGGAGAATCATCGATAAATATCGTTCATTAATTCCAATCGATATATTTATATTAAATTATATTTTATTTTTGAAATCAAATAAGTAAGATTGCATTTTGCAAATAAAATAATATTACCAATATACTATCTTGTTAGATTAGTTTCGTTCAGAAATTGTGTATCGACGCAGAAGTCAAGGAAAGTAAACAAAACAAATGTTATTGCAGAGCTTATAATCCTCGAATATGTACTCTAAACATAACTCGATGATGTCATTGTATCTTTGCACTTGGTAAAGTTAATATATATTTTTATTTCCTCTCTTTTTCTTTCTCTCTCTGTCTGTTTGTTTTTTCTCAGAGGAAAATGATTAAACTCGTTGAAATATAATATTTTTTAAACTTATTCTCTTTCGAATCTTTGTTAATATTGTGAGTGAGTGTTTATTTTTTTATCAACAACAAATTCCTGGACAATCGATATTAATTATGTCAAATATTTATAATATTATTGTGCTGACTAAAAGTGGTATCATCGACAATGAAAGGAATGTGAGTAAATTTTTCTTTTCAATTTTAATCTTGAAATTTCGTTGGAATGTATTCGAGTTTATGGACAAAAGTATCATTCGTTAATTTGATTGTTATCAGATTTTTATAGCTTAATTTTATTCTAATCAATGTTTGGATTCAAAAGTTAAAAGATATTTCCCTTTCGATCGGATAGTTTTATTGATTTAATTATTGTTTAGACTACGACCTTTTCACTTTGTGTTTCCTTTAGGGTAGTTGAACACGAATTAGGGTGGTTACATAGATAATTTACCTAACTACGTTTGACGCCCTTTATTTCCGTTTCTCCTTCCTTTCTTCCTTCCTTTCTTACTCGTGTAAATTCGGTTGGTCATAGTTAGAAACACGAAGATAAACAGAAACAACTGTCACGTCAAAGATACTAATCAAATGAATTCTTGTTAAAATAATTCTTATTCTTGTATAAATAATTTTTCAATAAATTCGATACGAAGCCAAATCGATAAATCAACTTCAATCTTACAAAATATCGTTCGTATTTTTTAAAAACAAAATCTATTTCTTTCGATAATTTAAATTAATTAATTTTTATTAACTTTTTATATTATTTATATAAAATATGTTCATTTTGTAAAGGAATATTACATTGAGTTTTAGATCGTTGAGGATTTAGGGAAAGATACGAGTTGGAAATATGAAATGAAAGAAACATTAAAAGAATTTGATTGATTTATTTTCTTATTTATTTATTTATTTATTTATTTTTGGTTAAATTAGATATTTGACAATTGGGCTAATAGACAAAACTGTCATCTCGTTATTACTTTTCTTGAATTTATTTTCAATCTCGTGTGTTATACAAGATAAAAGGCTATAAGAGCAGCATCAGCAAAAAGGCTTCGATCGTGCGAGTAGTGCAATTGAAAATTGTTTCATTTAACGTTTACGTATACTAAATCAACGTGTAAATATTAAATAATTAATACGCGACGTGTGCCAAAGTGCATATGCAAAAGAAAAATAAAAGAAAGAAAAAAAAAAACATAAAAATTAGAAGATAAAAGGAAAAAAGAGAAGAGAAAGTATGAAAATAAAGAAAAAAAAAACAAATACAATAAAACAAGTTAGAAATTGTTGAATATGCACATTCAATTGCAATATATGTTTTTTTTTTTTCTTTTACTTTCCTTCCTCTTCTTCTTCTTTGCACCATTCATACCCATACTCGCATAACACCCACTCTTTTTTTTTTTAATACATCCAAAGCGAATTGTTCTTATTTTTATTTTGAATCATTCAATTACCAGACACCAAAATTCCAATCACTCTGTCATTCTTGTCATTTTAATCACGCACACATCGATTACAATTATTATTGTTTGTAAAATAATAATAATAATAATAATAATAGATACACGTTAGCCTAACTATAATTAATTCATTCATTTTCAATCTCACAACACGCGTGTACAATCGATCAAGACGAAAATACATTCTAATCAACCAATTCTCTCTCATTCATTCCAATTTAATTGATTTAATTTGATTTTTATATTTTTATTTAATTATTTATTTATTCTTTTCATGTTTCATTCGTTCTATCATTCATAAGATTTATTAATCGTTCATTTATTTAACATTTATTTATTTTCGTCTTATTTAACGTGCCATATATTCGTTCATGCATATTTATTTAAATATTATAGGTCACAGTAATAGATTAAAAACGACAGTGAAGATAATATTTACAGATTCATATCTATCTTTCGATACGCTATAATAATAATAATATAATAATAATTATAATAATATTATTATTCATTAGAACAACGATTCGTTAGTGCCTTAGTGGATAATTTTAGAACGCCGATGGAAATATAATTTTTATTCTTATTTGTTTAATAAATCTTATCCTTCCAAATGTTTAATATCAATTTTAGAAATAATAGTTTCATAGGAATGACTATATCAAAGAATTCTACATTAAAATAATTTTAAAATGATTAAAAGTACTCGAAGTTTATAAAAAATTTCATTTACATGTTCAATCCTTTAAAACTGTATTCCAAAAATCGTAGTATTTATTATAAATAATATAATTAATAACTAGATTGAACGTATTGCACAATAGGAAAAATAAATCAAATTAAATCTTACGATATTATCGATCACATCTTTTACTTGTTTTTATATTTTTGTTAAAAATCAGACGTTGATTTATGTTTCATTATTCCAGGTTACTCGTTTTCATCGGCGTTTATATTATTTCGACTTAATTTAAAATTAGAATAAATGTGTGTTGTAATATATTAATAATTATATTTTAAATTTAAGTGTTTCTTTTATATATATATTGTTTTATTAATTAATTCATTAATGATTCAATGTTGTTGTTGTATTTATTATATTGGTATTGTTTTAACAGGCGACTTAAATTCATTATTAGCATCGTGCAATTCTTGCATTTCTTATTCATTTTTTTTTTTTTGGTTTTCCTTTATATCTTTTCTTTTATCTTTATCTCCTTTTGTTATTAATTTAAACGTGCACTACTTATATTTCTTAAGTAATGAGTATAATAATTAATAATTCATATAACGACGACACGACTTAATTAATATCTCAGAAAAAATCTTTTTCTAATACATTTTTATAAACAAATTTCGATAATTATTATCGTCTCTCTTTTTCTTATAATATCTTTTTTTCTTTTACAATTATTTTCGCGAAGACGTATAAAAACAAAACACAAAAATGTTATCTCACAAGCAGGTGTTTCAACATACAAGCCACGTGCTTATTTTTATTTTCTTTTATTAATAATAACAATTTATATATTATTATTATTATTAATTAAATAAATATGCAATTCTAATTATTATTTATTTCTTTTAACCATCCTTGCATTATTTTCAACTTTTAGATCCTTCGTGTTTCTTTCAAGTAATAAAAACTAATCAATCGAAATGTTCGAATAATTGTTGAAGTAAAAAGAAGAAAAAATGAGAGAATGAATGAATGAATGGATGGAGGAAAAATCTTTCAACGAAGGAAGAAGAATATCTTTCTTTCTTTCTTTTTTTATCCATTTCCCTATTATAAAATGTAAATATCGATGAGAGAAACTTTTTCTCCTTCGTTTGAAATTCGATTGGAAGATACAAATCGAGTTGGAATGATCTTTCTTTTATTTATTCTTTTCTTAAATTGTTTCAATTATAAAAAATGTTCCCTCTTCTCTCTCCCCCATTCTTCTTCTTCAGAATCTGAGATCATATTCTAGAACATTGCACTTTACTTTCTTATTTTTCTAACAATTTCTTTTGTAATTATTTTATTGTTTGTTCTTTCAAGCATTTCATTCTAATAATTATTAAAAAATATTAAAATATGGTGAAACAACGGGTGTTAAATGGCATATTTTTAAAAAAAAAAAAGGATACAGGTGTGAGTTTGTCGATCGATTAAAGTCGAAACAGATGGGAGAAAAGGTGCAAACCTACTCCTGTTTTCTTTCCCCCCCATTAAACGGAAGTGGTCAAATAGAATCGAAGGGTAGGCTTCTTCTCGACATCTGACACGTCGTAAATTACTTCCGGTTTAATCTTCCCACACACTTACACACACACACATACACATGTGTTTAAATAAAGAATAGAAAATATTTTGGGTAACTTTTGAAATTGAAAACTAACAAAGTTAAAGATTTTTCTTATCTTTTATACTTTTTTATATTTTGTGTGTGTATGTGTGTGTGTGTGTGTGTATTCATTAAAAAAGCATTAATTAGAAGTAAATTTAGAAGACAAGAACATTTTCATTTTGATACTAGTTTTTCGTTAACTTTTGATTCCCCATGTAAAAGGATGATATATTCATTCAATAAAAGAAAACACGAAGGCTGTCATATATCAAACTGTCCGTCAAATGGACCAAGTAAAAGATCATAAATGTTTAGATTAACCCGTGTGATATTAATTTAACGTGGCATTAATATTACAGGCAGCACAGTTCTTTTACGATAAGCTTGAACGATGATAAAATACATTTTACCAAAAAACCTCATCCTTCTTCTTCCCACATGTAAATAACTTTTCTTTTAAGATACTTTAGTCTTTCTTAAATATTGAAAAACATGAATAAAATTACTACCCGAGGTATAAGATATTATTTTTCGTTTAATTTTCCACGAATCGTCTTATCTTTGATTTTTCCATCCTCTTGCATTTTAATTCTTTCGAAATAATTTCTTCAAGAATGATATTAATTATGACGATAATTATGACGATGACGATGATGAAAATGATAACAAATTTTGCAAATATATTTTTTCTCTCTCGTTATTTAGAATACGAAATGATCATTAAAATGTGTATTAAGCTAGTCAAGTATGAAATGAAGCAACAAAAATGCACACAATTGAATTGAGAATTTGTTCCATTGCATACTTTGACAGTCTAATGTCAGAAAAAAAAATTAATAAAATTGTTTCGTATCGATAAACAATAATAATAATATCGAATCAAAATTTAAACTATAAACGTGTCGTTGTTATTTCTTTTTTTATATATAAATTTATATATTATTTTTTAAGATATATAAAACCAATAAAAAAAAAGTTTAACGCGTGAATTATTATGTACAAGTACATAAATTTGATATGACGAATGATGAAATAAAAATTAGACAAATAGTCCAAAAAATATTGGATTCTTACCTAAGATTGGTTTTGTCAAACGATAAATGCGTTTTTTTTTTATCGATCGTCGTCGTAGTCGTCGTGTTCTCCCATTTTTTTCATTTTTTTTTCTATTTCCGATAAACGAAAAATCAAATTTTTATGATCAAATATCACACACGCGTATAATAAATGTTTTTAACGAGGAATAAAGAAAAAGATATTTCTTATTTATGTATGATTTTTTTGTTTTGTTTTGTTTTTGTTTTTTTTTCTTTCTCTGCTTTAAATTAAATTAAAATAAACTCGATCGTTGTCCTTTAACGTCGTCATCGTCGCCATCGTTATGATCGTCAATGAAGGGCCCAACCAATGGTATAATTGCGGGAAGCCCTTCCCATACGGCGTAGGCGATCTGTGAAAGAAAATCGTTAAAGGAAAACAAGCTCCTTCTAAAAAAAAATACAATTTTTTAAAAAAAGGGATTCACCCTTTCTTATCTTTCTTCTAAAGGGTTCTGTCTTTTATTTATTCTTTTTTCTTTTTTTGAGAGACGTTTCGAAAATAGAAATTCAATGAAACTTAATGCAATTGATTAAAAGTATTATTTCATTTGTCTTAAACTTAACTTAGAAAAGAGTAGATTTTATTTTCGAAAAAAGGATTATTTATTAATCAGATTGACGTTTGTAAAGAATATTTAAATACCATTGGAAAATAATTATTTCATTGTTCTGTACAGTATGGAATATTTTGAAAGATTTTGGAAACACGTGAAAGAAAGTCAACATATTTTATCCACTCCCATTTAGTTTCACTTGTTATGTAATTTTTTTTACATGCACGTGACATCTCTTTGCAAGTAATTTCTTTTTATTAATCGAAGGAATAATGTTTAGGGAAATGTGGCCCAATGGTAAACCAGTGTGCCTTAAATTTCATCATTCTTTCCTGGAAACCAAGTCTTTGCTCATTTTCGTATTGCATTTTCATTTGAGTTGCATATCTGTTTGTTTCCTTGACTATCATTTCAAAAATAGTCGTCAGATTAAATTTGTATAAACGAGAATAGATCCACGAGTAAAGCAACTATGTAAATCTAATTGTAAACTACACAGTGTTCATCGAAAAACAAGTGTTTGACGAGTTAGACTCGTCAAAGTCTACAGTGGCCTATGTGAAATGAATGACGTGTCAGACTCGTCATTCTATGTCAAAATTTCATTCAAAGTATATTCTTGCGTGTGTGTTGAGTCTATTTTTATTTCTAACACTAATTAAAAATATTTCTCTCGTATTCCATATTATCCATCTCCATTTGAATCCAATATCAATTGTTATTATTATTAATATTATTATTAATATTAAATGTACGTGTATGTAGGAGAGAAAATACGTGAATGTGTTTTTACTTGGAACACTAATTAAAAAATTTTTTTTTCTCTTATTCAACATTATTCATTTCCATTTAAATCCAATATCGATTATTATTATTATTATTGTTATTAATATTAATAATATTAAATATGTGTGATGTATAGAATACAGACACGAGTAAATTATTTAGATTTTCATGATGATTACGAGTAGAGTTACGAGGTAGAAAACGTTAACGAGTCATACAAGCGTATTACAACCAACATCGTTCTTTCATTCGGGTATTCGTTAAAACGCTAATGACCACGTTCGTTAAGAAGCATAACACCCGAAGACTAACCACGTGAACGAGATCATTCGTTAAACAAAACTTCTTCTTTTCCCCTCTTTTCTACACACCACCTCTCATTCTCACTCACTCTCACACACTGTCATTTTATCTTTCATTTTTCACATGATAAACAAGATTCTAATCAACCATCCTCTCTTTTCATTCCATTCGATTTAATTCGATTTGATTTTGTTAATAAAATAAAAGGAAACGAAATAGAAAGAATTTTTATTCGAAGTGAATCAACGATGAAGGAAATGTATTGTCTCGTTGGTGAATAAAAAATAAATACGAGGTTTCTATAAGATCAAAGATAGAAGAAGAAGAAGAAGAAGAAGAAGAAGAGAGAATGGAAATTCAAAGCACGCAGAAAATAAGAGAAATTAGCGTTAAAGTATGGGGAAAACTGACTGAGAAACCTGGAAAATAATTTGCAATGGGGAAGTTCCTTTCGAAACACGTAGCTTACTACCACTAGGTATGCATCTCTCTCTCTCTTTTTTTTTATTTTTATTTTTACCTTTCTCCTTTCTATCCATCTCTTTCTCTCTCTCACTCACTCTCTTTCTCTCTCTTTTTGACTCTTTTATTTTTCCAACCAGCTTTTCTCACCTCGGTCCTTTTCCTTTAGCCTCATTTTTCTTTTTTTTACTTCTTTTTCTCCCTCGTCTCATCCGGTCTTGGCACGTCCGTAAAGTGAAAGTAATTAACGAGCTTGCATTCAGTGTCAAACCATTCCAAGTAACGATAAAACACTTAATTGCATCGAATCGTTAAATCTATGTGTCTGTGTGCCTCTCTGTGTGTGTATTTTATTTTCTATTTTCTTCTTTCAATTACGTTTACTAATTTTTGACAAACAGACAAGATCCATACGTGTACGAATAAATAAAAATGAAATAAATATATTCTCAAAGAACAAGAAAAAAATAGGACAATGTAAAATCGTTGAGAAAATCTTTATCAAATATTTCAATAATTCATATTCAATTAACTAATCAATAAATTTCTAATATTAATCATCTCTTGTCTATAAACCAATTAAAAATATTATTCAAAACCAAGTATTATTGGTAACACGATTAACAGCTGAGATATTATCGATTGACACTTACTTATTTTAAATTCTATATTTTATTTTCTCTCTTTTAATTCAAATTTTACTATTTTTTCCAATAATTAATTTTTCACCTTATATCCACACACAGAGTTGAATTATAATACTTTCATATTACATTTCTTTTTAAAACAAAATAATTCTAATTATTTCTAAATCATTGTTATACGAAGAATTATACAAAAAATATATAAAAGACAATCGTATTATTATATAATCGATTAGAAAAATAAATAGGATGGATATAGAAAGAGAGAAACAGAGAGAGAGAGAGCAATTAGAAAAGGCACTAAATAATTTCCATTATTTTCTGGATTCTTTTTTCTATCTTTCTCACCCTTCTCTCTCTTTTCACCCTTCTTCACCCTTCCTTTCTCCCCCTCCTCTCTCCCTCTTTATTATGATCCCGCGTCGAGGAAGTAAAAGGCTGCGAGTTTTTCTTCATAAATCACGTCTATTCGGGAACAATCGCATGGGTTGGGTATATATAGGGCTAGGAGGGGATAGAAAAGGATATAGGGTTGGATAGTAGGAAATAGGGTAGGAGAATAAGGGAGGAAAAGTTTCAGGGCGAATCAGATTTATTGGACCGTCGCCCCACCCAATTTTTTGCCGATCAGGAAAGGCTGCGTCTGCCATCCGGAGATAAATGAAATGCGCTTAGAAGAACTCCTACCCAAAATCGGGAGAGAAAGAAGAAGGAAAGAAGAAAAAAAGGGAATACGAATTAAAAATGCACCGTCTCGTGTAGTTCCTGACACATTGGACACGTATCTGATTTAGAAAAGAAATTAAGAAAATATCTTTGAATTTGTTTATATATTTTTGTTTTGGATAGACATTGAACGAATTGTTAACGTCAATTAAACGTTCTTCTTCGACGTGATAGGATAGTAATGATTAAAGAAGAAACAGAAATAGAAAGTGAGAAAAAGAGAGAGAGAGAAATTGATAGTAGTTGGAGTTGAAGTTAGATGCAATGTATAAACCTTGTCTAAAAGTGACGAAAGAAGGAGACTCTGAAGGAAGAAACGAATGAAATAAGACGAAGAAGAAGCCTCGTTTTACGAAGCATTAAATTCCAACGTGAAAGAGAAAGATAGATAGATAGATAGATAGATAGATAGATA
>JACGTP010000032.1:338610-384343 GCA_023678845.1 Mischocyttarus mexicanus | reverse complement strand
AGAAATAAAATGTGCGTAGTTGGATGGAGAGATAGATGATAGAAGAAAAACAAATATTAATAATTTAACTACATACAGAAGATAGATACATAAATAATTATATTTATTAATATATTATATTAGATTGTCAAGTATGATATGAAGCAAAAATTGCATATAATTGAATTAAGAATTTGTTCCATTTCATACTTGACAATCTAATATAATATATAAAATATATTTAATTATTATATAAATAAATAATAAATAAATTATATATATATAATTAATATTAATAATTTGTATATATAAGCCAGCAATAAATAAATCAAAACATGAATGAAACGTGTCCCTTGGTCAATGAGTATAATTGCTAATAATATGTACACACACGATTATGAATTAGAAAAAAGCAAGACAAGAGAAAGGATAGGAGAAAGATATTTTGCGTATTAAAGTACAATATTAATAATATTAATAATAATAATAAAAAGTTAGCAGGTATTTTGTAGCAAATAAAAAAAGAGTACAACGAAACGTGGCTGTACGCAATAGAGGAACGACAATTTTTTCTTGGGGTTTTAAAAGCGTAAATTTTAATTAATAATTTATTTTAATTAATTAAAAATCCAACCTTTTTCTTTTACCTTTTTTTTCATATTTATCATTTATCATTATTATTATTATTTATTTATTTATTTATTATAATTACATTCAAATCTTTATTTTGTATTTGCACGTAAAGGTGGTTGCAATAAAATGTTAAAAATATTTCTCGTTTAACGATGGGGTATTCACCTCCCCACTCTTCTTGAAATTACGAATAAAAATACAAAGACAATTTTTAATTAAAAATTATTTGCAAGAAACGTAGGGTATTTTATTTTGTTTTTGACCTAAATTGCGTACAGTTTTGTTTATCGATCGAATCTCAACAACGTTGCTTTCCTCGTAGAAACACATCAATGTTATTGTCAAGAATATTTATTTCTTAATTAACAAATGAAGAAAATTGTTATAAAAATGAAGAGAAATATCTTGACTTGACTTTTCTTAGATTTTATCTTTTTCTTTTAATAAATTTGTGTTATTCGTTCATCTCGTAAAGTTGGGATAAGATTTATTCAGAAACCGACAAGTTCGAAATAGACTTCGATACTATCCGCGTGATGTTGAGAAAAGATAGTCATACTAACAGAAACAGAAAAGTTATCGCAAGGGATATATAGTCTTGAATGGTTTCGCAAAGAAACGAAAAGTGCAATAAAAGTAACGTGATTTTCTCGTACACCGGATGAGAACTTTTTCAACAACTTACCCTGCCAAAATAAAAAGAAGAAGAAATAATAAAAGAAAAAAAATCATCGAAAGAGACGGTAGGGAACTGTAAAATTTATTTACGCGAATTCTTGGAGATAACAAGAACCAAAATAAAAAAAAGAAAACAATAAGAACACTCGAAGAAATAATTTTGTATTTTCTTTTCTTACCAAAGAATTTTATTAGAAAAAAAAAAGCATCTTCGAATTATTCTACACACTCTCCCACTTAGTGGGAAATAGAAGACTTCTTTATTTTATATATTTTAAGATAATAATTTTGAAAAAGATCAAATGAGCAAAGCAACATTGATTCGAGCATAAACGTAATGTGATTTTGACTGGTTGGTTTCTTTTATTGAATTCTTTAAACCTTTCATTACTTGTTAGCAATTTTATTCTAATTCGCAAATGGTTGAAAACAATAATGATTAAAGCTGTATGATTGATTAAAAATATTGAAAAAAAAATAAAATAGGAATAGAAGTAGAAGTAGAAGGAAAAGAAGAAGAAGAAGATAAGAATGAAGAATTAGGGATAGGTTTTATCGAATGATATCTACATACAAATTATACATATACTATATATATATATATACAGTGAAAATATATATATATATATGTATGTATGTATATATATTTACAAATAAAATATACCTAGGCGAACGCCACTCGCGTTAAGATGTCGTCACCCCGAGCCGGGACTGCCGTACTGCAACAAACACCCGAAACACTGTCATCATATGCGCCCTTTTTAGCAACGCTTTTAAACTATATTTTAGCAAAAGATAAAGAAAAACCAAAAGATAGAAAATATCTTTTTACCGAATCGATGCATCCCGGTTAAAGATATTTTTTATGCAAGAAACAAACAAACCTAAACGCATCTGTTATGTTAACATAGACAACCGCCTTTTTTTTTAAACAGAGAAACACGTACTTTTATTTTTATATTTTATTTTGAGAGAGGAGAGAGATGTATTTTTATTTATATTTGTTACAAAAATAGAAGGAAGAATTTGTTTCAGATTTGTATTTTTTTTTTATATTCTTGTTTCAAATTTTAGTTTCGTGGTTCTCGTAGAGTAGAAAATTAGATAACACGATGCGTTTATTGTTGGGAAGAAAACCTTTCCTAAAGTTGGTTAGTTTTTTGATACATGCCTTGAAGAAATGCAGAAAAAGTTACAAACCATATCTCGAAATATTTCTTTTTATAAATAATTCATTATCATTTTAAAAATCATGTTTAGTAATATCATTATAGGTGAATAATCTTTTAGAAATTGGAAATAAAAAACTAGACAACTCTGTGTGATATTAGAAATCTAAACAAAACTATTTCAACGAATAAAAATTTTCCTTAAAAAGAAAAAAGGAATAGAAAGAAAAATTTCGAGATGGTGTATTCTGTTCTCTCGTTTGTATTTTATTTCATTTTTTTAAAATCCATCCTTTATTATTTGGAATTTGTTAGTGTGGAGAAAAGAATAATACACAAAACACCCAATTAGATTATCGAAACACGAGTCAGGCTTTTATATATGAAAATCAATGTTAACGTAAATTATTGAAGAGAAATGTGTATGTGTGTGTGTTAAATTGACATATTAAAAGGAAAGAAAAAGTCGAAGAGAGGGAAGAGAAATTGTTTAAATTGGGAATATATATGATTAGTCGAGTGTATTCGTTATAGACAAGTATTACAAAAAAAAAAAAAGGACAGATGGTAAAAGGGTGATGTTGTTGAATCGTTCAGTATCGTGATTCCAGATAGGCTGTGTAAACAAGCTGGTATATTTTGTTTTTTCGTGATACACATGGTACAATCAAAGAGTAGTCTCGTTCAGTATAAGCCAGAATCGAACACAAATCAAACCACGCATACACACACGTATTACACACGCGTGTATACATACGTGTATCCTTTTTATCGGACGACGTGATTCTCGGACCAACGGAAATGCACGCAAACGACAAAAATCCCGATCAAAAATGCTGATTTTCGGTTATCCTCGAAAACCCGAAAAAAAATCAAACCCGTCGAGATAGAAAGATGAAAGAGAGTCAACGTTATTGAAAATCCCATATTTCGCGAATGATTGTAGAAAAAAAAAAAAAAAAGAATTATCCACAAAGTGTGTAATCCCCCCTAAACGGAGAAGTGCTTTTTCGAAAGAGCTTTTATATTTTTCTTTTTTGATTTTTATAATGTCAAGCTTGGAAAATAAAATATTTTAAACCGTAGATACAAGGTTTTAAAATTGTTTCACTAATATAATAATATTGTTTATTAAATAAATAAATAAATAAATAAATAGCCAAATAGAATCATCGAGTTTTGTTAAACTTGCACACACGTTGTGCAATTGTTCGATTAAGAATAATTATTTTCCTGACAGATATAATTTCATTTTATTTGTACGTCAAACGAGATTAAAAAGAAAGCTACGTTTAAATTGGTTCGCAGTATTTTCCAAGCTTCACAGACAAAAACAAGGAAGGAAACCTAATCACGCGAAAGATATTTCCGTGTTAATTAACGTGTCACGTCTTCATTTCCCGGAATCTTGATATAGCACATCAAAAACTTGTCCAAAGTTCATAGTTCGCGTGGAGATAGTGTTGGTAAGTGATAGGTATAGAGTGGGTAGTATAATAGTTATGGTGATGATAGAGAAAAAGTATTAGTGTGAGTTATTTCCGGTGATTTGAGTTTACGAATTGGCTGACAAGTTTGAATGATTTATTGTTAGACTTAAATTGACTTATTCGAGTATTCCTAAAGTGGTGTTATATTACTTTCTTTCTTTTTTTTTATATATATATTTATATATATATATTCAAAAATTACATATTACAGGTACTCTCAAACCATAAGCATTTTGTTAATTAAGCTATCGAAACTTCTATCAACAGCATTTATTATTTTATTGCATAGATTAAGATAAACAGCAGTGTTATATTCAACTATTTCATAGTATTCTGTAAATATTTTTTTTTGTATATTTAATTTTATGTACAAAATAATTTAATGCTTCCATAACTAAGACAACCATGAAAATACCAAGATATGATTTACATAAGGATGACTCACGTGATTGTGTTTACATGTGAACACTTTGACTGTCATCTCGAAATCACATGTTTCACTTAGGATGCAAGATTTCATAGAAATTAATCTTTTATTTAAAAATTTATTAATCATTCAATGGTGCATCTTTTAACTTCAAAGTATATTCTAATTAATGGTAATATTTTAAATACTCCAACTGTAAATTTTCATTCAACTTTTTACAATTTAAGTAGGTCAAATGTATTATTCGAACTACTTCATTGTGGCCAATGACCACTGTGACAATCAAAGTGTTTTCATTTTTATTTGTATGGTTTGTTACTTCTTGTTTCACATTGCATGAGAAAAGTTTTCATCTTAAAAGTGGTGTAACAAAATTGTCCCTCAATTTATAAAGCAAATTAAATAATTTAGAAATAGAAGGAAAATATACTATCATAGTGATTGAAGTAGTTGTATAACAATACTGTTTATCCTGTGTACATAGAGATAGATAAAAAAAAAGAAAAAAAAAAAGGAAATGTATAGACAGGCGCAGCCCACTCTGCCGATTCGACTAGCAAACAGTAGGCAGCTACCTTTCATTGAATCAAGGCAGGTTTCCTGTGGTTCATGTTAAAGAATCTGAACTGTAGCCGCAGCGTTAGGTCTTTCCGTACTGTTGGGAAAGAATAGGTGTCGTAAGTATTTATCGCAGTTTTTTAAGACGACTCCACAACAACATTGTATCTATTTTTTATGTCTTTCTATTATGGGTTCTGTGACATGTATTCTTAAATATGTATGCATGTATGTGTGTGTTTGTTGTATGAGTGCATCAATTGCATGTACAGTGACTTATTTTTAACATGTATGTTTATTTATGTTTATGTGTGTATATTTGTTCACCTAGTTTCGTATTATACATTTTGTTTCAAGGTAAAATCCAAAATATATGATCAAATTATTATCATTATTTTCATTATTAATCTAATATTTATATTTATTATTAATATAAATATTATATCCAATCGTCATAGATTAATTCTGCCTTTTCCTTTATATTTAAATTCTAAAATCGAATCTTTGATCGTAATTAAGGCGCTCACGATTTTACAAAAAAAAAAGTAAAAGTAAATATATATCATCTTCGTAATATAAACACCTGTATATTAAAACCTGAAAAACATAATTATAATAGACACAACCTAGAGAAAAAGAGTATCGAATTATCAACGCACGAATTATTATTTAAAAAAATAATAAAAAGAAAGAGAGAAACGAAGATCTGAAAATATTTATCCTAACTCGAAAAGTCTCTTAGCGTGCAGTCGATTATTTTTTAATTATGCGTTCCGTCAATAGCAAAGAAATTGTAGAAAATTGGAATATTAAAGTGCGAGCAACTAAATAATAAATTCTTAAAAAAAATATATATAAATAAATAAATAAAAGTGAGATAAGAGTGTAGTAGATGGTCCATGCATGGGATGCGTGAAGTAAATGGATTGTTAGTTTGGCACGTGTTTGTTAAATGAACAAAATGATTGGTTTTTATTTTCTCCTAATTGTAATATCAATCTCGAGAAATGTAAAATCGATGATCGATGTTTACTCGTATAAACTAGAAACATTAAAAAATACAAAACTAATAATAACAACACTTGGGTACTCTCTCAAGATGCCATACACAAAAATGCATACGAATGCATACGAATGCTAAACAAATTACAAAAGGGGGAATAATTTGTATTGTTTTTTTTTTTTCTTCTCTCGACAAATCTAAACTCATTGTATTAATTAAAATTGTTCATTCATTCGCATTCAGGGATTATGAAGAATAAATAAAAAAATAGAAAACCTTACACTTGAAATATGTTTCTCAATAAAGAAGAAGAAGAAAAAAAAAATACTCATATCCAGGATATATATTAAAATACATACACGTATATATATTCAAGGTATCGAGACAAAGGGGTCAAATAAAAATGGGAAAAAAAAGTAAAATTAAAAATAAAATGTGAACAAAAAAAAAAAAAAAAAGAAAAAAATAGAGGAGAGATTTTTCGTTGTGAATTGTAATTTTTCTTTACTCACTGCGCCCTGTCAGCGCTAGGCTCGATTTTTTCGATCATCTAAATGAAGAACGGTGAACGTGTCACGACCCACACCGATTGCTACGACCTTTGCGCGTTCCATAGGTTCCACACGACAGACTGGCATGACAAATATATTTTATTAAAGATAGGCAAAGGTGTATGAAACTTCGTCATTGTTTTTTTATCGACGCATGTATAATAAACGCGTAGTATCACGTGAAACATCGAACAATCATCTGTTGTTTGATTTATTTTTTATGATAAAAAAGAATTTTTCGACCTATCACACTCCACCCCGATGCAAATGAATTCTTTTTTGATTTTTTATTTATCAAATATATAATCCGAAACATCTATGTGGATATTAGAAAAAATATATTTCACCCGAATTATCCACGGATTTATTTTATGACGATCAAAGTGCGAGATGATGATTTTGAATGATTTCAAGCGAGATGAACGTTATGAATTTGCAAATTAAACAAAAAAAACAGAAAGGTTTTTTTAAATAAGCGTGCAATTTTTGATATCGTGTGACCCGACATGCGAAAAAAAGGATGAAAGAAGAAATGATGGTTCAAGATTTTGACCTAGAATATTGAAATAAAAAATATATACATGTGAATCTTTTTTTATTTTTTAATTGGTTGAGAAAAGTATGTAGTATAGAGTGTATCGAATTTATATCTTTTTCTTGTATGTATAATAATTATAAACATTAGCAACGATAGTTAGTCAACGTCACTCTGTAATTGAGCGTGAGAGGTATATAAATTAAATAAAAAAATTATTTGCATTTTGTGTATAATCTACTTAAAAGGCCAAAACACATAAACCACAATAACGTAACAATATAATGATCCATACCAAATAGTGTATAATCAGTACACGCTAATCTTCGGTTCTTTGCTAAAAGTTAAACAGAATTTGTTTAAAATCGATTATTTGTTTTTTGATATATTTTTTTTTTTTGGTTTTAAGTAGAGAGAGAGTGAAAAACAAAAAAAGATATAAGTCTAGGTACAATATCTTTGGTAAAAAATGGTAGATTTGTTTTAAACGATTCGATGGATAAGAGGAGGAGGAAGGGTACACACTTCGGGGATATCATAATTACCTCAATGCCACTAACTAGAAAAATAATGAATGATAATATAGCGGGATGATTGGATGAATAGTGATTTGCTAATAAAGCGCTACGTGAGACTACGAAGCAGATTAAAAAGGCTTAGAAGCATTTCGTCATATAGTCTCCATTGTTCCTCATACAATTGCTCCCATCTAAACGAAAATATTAATAACTTATTTTATAATATTCTTCAGATCAAAAATCTTTCCTTGAAATATCTAAATTTGTATGATTAAATTTAATTAAATAATACTATGACTGCACTCTGCAAAAATACATTTTTCATAATATTTCATTCTAAATTAAATTTAAAATGGATACACCGAATAAAAATGATACGATTTAATCCTGTAATTGAGAATCGTAGGAAAAATTTGTAAACCCGTTGCTCGATCGACAAATACGAAGAAAATTAAATATTTTTAAAATTAAACAATATATAAATAATATAAATTATATGAAAATCATATTAATTTGCATATTAATTTACTTACTCCTATCGATGTTACGTTGTAAATGTGCAGCCACGCGATGTCTGGCATCGTTGAACTCGAAATGAAGTCCAAGTCGCAATAACGTTGGATTTTGTTCAACCAGTTGTGTGATTTCCATTTCAATTTTGTTACCCAAAACTTGTGATCTCTAAGAGAATGAAAATTACGATAAATTATACGACGAAATTAATATACGATTCTATCGAGATAACATTTTGTATATAATTTATTATAAAATTCTATATAAATATATATATATTATTAATAGATTTTAATCTTACCTGATTAGAACATCGGAATTCTTCGATAGATTTGGTCTTTAGAAGAGCTCTAATGAGCCTAACTATCACAAGTGGGCTTACGAAATTTGTCTCCACACTGAAACATACAAAAACAAATTATGAATCATTTTTAAACATATCACATTATATAATTAATATTTAATTACAAATCATACTCACTTTAATACTCTAAGCGTAGAGTTCTTTTCCATGGCATCTGCCAACCTTTGGGCTGTTTTGTCATTGAGTCCAACATTTGTTAAACTCAAAGACTCGAGATGCGTATTTCCTTCTAATCCTTCGAACAATTGGATAAATTTCTCGTCCGAGATATTCTGTAAAATAAAAGACGAACATAATTTCGAGATTATTAAAGTAATATTAATGAAATAAATAATCGATTATATATCCTAAGTGTATCGTAATATTACTAACTTTAATATTATTCCAGTTTAATTCGGTTAGCTTAGAATCATCATCTCTAACTTGTTTGATAGTTGCATCAACGTCTGTATCATTAGGCGGTTCCATTGGATAAGGTTTTGGTTGACTAGCTTTGGTCACTCCATCCCAGCCTAATCCAACAGGCTGACCAGAATTTAATAATGATGCATGATATTGATCCTGGTTCATCATAGAGTGGAATCCAAGAATGGCTGAATAATAAATCCAAATCAATTTAATATTAACTGTTTTACATATTTAATAAATCTAACTGTATATGTTATTGTATTTACCTGCAAGATCAATAATTTCTTCTTGAGATGCATTCGACAATGCTTGTTCGTATTCATCGCCGAGATCTATTGCAATTTGCTCATCTACTTCTTTTTCTTTAGTATTATCCTGAGCTGGTGGAATCCACTGTAATAATAACAAAAATATACATTCAAATTTGTCCTAAATTATACTGTAGTTGTATGGTAATATAATTCTTTCAAAAATCATACTTTTTTTCCTCTAATAACTCCAGGTACATAAGGTTTTAATTCTGGTCTATCTGGTGTTTCCAAAGCTTGTTTGTTAATGTGTTCGATGAGTTTCTTTCGGTTAAGAGGACCTGTTGGACTTTTGTCGCATTCATAACTGCAACGCTGAGATGGAGGCATAAAACTGTCCTAAAAAATAATATACATTTTGTTAATAATTTTATATTACATATCTATGCATAGACAAACATGTGCAGAGTGTAAGATTGTATTTAAATGAGTAAACTGATAAAACAACATGCAAAAGAAATGATTGATATTGTTTAATACCATAAGAATCTTTAGATCTTACATCTGGATCAACTTCCTTGGCAAGTATATTGATTTCCTCGGGCGTTAGCTGCGCCAGCAATTCGTCAACATCGACATCTTCGTATTCGCTTAAATCCTTGCCATATAGTTTAGCTGCTGTTGTCATGGTGGTTGTTTTAGTTGACGCAGAAGTCTGTAAATTATCCCATGGTCGTTGATCGACTACTGAATGTTTTCTAGACATGTTTATTTCTTATCGTTTTTCAAACTAATATAATATATTATTATCTATCACTGTCAATGCATTCAAAATGATAATATTTTAAAATAATATCTTAACTTAATTAATAACTTATTAAATGATGAAATAAAAAAAGAAGGAAAATGAAACAGAAAAAAGATATTAGTGTTTGATACAATAAGATCAATAAGACACTATTTTCCTGAACTCAGGTAGAAAGTATAAAAAATATTTTTCAAGATGAGTTGACAGTAGTGGACGTTGCAAACGAACGATAAACTAAACGGTAAGGTTGTCCGTGATCGAATGTTCGATGTATCGACAATTAGAATTTGAATTCGGCAAAAGTCCAATACGGCTGATGCCCTTTGACCCAAATAATTCCGGATCGATTTTCATTGACAAGTCGGCTGCCAATTTGGCAGTAGGTATAGGAGAACTAACGATACGTGTACGTTTTAGTATCGCGGAAGGAACTAACACACACACACACATATATATATCTATAGTAAATATATATATATAATAAGTAACTTACTATCGTTTGAATTTCTTACGATCCGTGGCCGAATACCTAATTGGAATTTTCCGCTATGATATCACGCTATGAATTTGGTCGTAAAAGAAGGGAAAAAAAAACCTCGCCCACTATAGTCACGATAGACGTACAACTTTAGTGACCAGTATAGTCCACCGTTTGTGGATGATTGCGGCAGCGCCCTTTGACGCTTATACTTTATTTATGCTAACACACCACCCCACACTAACTAACGTTACAACAAAAATGACCATATAAAACTTCTCTTTTCATTTTATCTTTAACACTATTCTATTCTTGATATCTCACTGTCTTTCTCTTTTTCGATCTCTTACCAAAAATTCAAATTTTATATTTATATTATTTTATTTATTTGACACTGATACTTTAAATTTTATTTATGGATTTAGAATTAGAATACTTTTCTAACCAATAAATATACAATAGTTCAATATAAAATGGATGGCAAAAGAAGTTAGGATAAATAGACTATAGCGAACACCGCTTGGTTCATGGAGAAAGTTTCTGCGTGATTCCCCATTGCGCAGGTATCGATATTCTTTGGCGGGAATTTCAAATCAACCCCTTGGCGCGGAAATATACTTTGAATTCTTTCGAATAAATTTAGATTCTAGTGATTATTCTTTTGAATAATAAGTAATTTATCGTATATAGGAAGGATATAATCACGTGAGAGTAATTATACAACATCTGATAAAAAAATAAATATCTTACGAATTATTTATTATAATTAACTTCCCCTATCGATTATTATCGAAATAATACTAGACATGAGTTTTCTTCGATTTCAAGGAAGGAATATTACGGTGTCTATTCTTTTTTTATTCGCGATTAGTGAAAACTTTCAAGGTCAGGGTAAGATGAATTTCGTTTCTTTTTTATAAAGGAATTTACATTTTTTCTTGGCAACATATTTTAAGTATAAAAAAAAATGTGATTTTTATCCGAAAGATAAAAATAAAATTGTTTTATGAATTTATAAAATATTTATTTCTCGAGTTGTATCAAAGAGTATAATGTAATAATATTAAATTTTAATCAAAAATAATTCATTTATTTCCGCATAGAAAATTCTATTTGAAAGCGCGCCATTTAATTGACTATAACGTTTATATATTTTTTTTTTTCTATTTTGCCGACCCTGAATCGCGGAAAGAGAGCGAAATTTAGATTAACCAGGAGCGGTCGTCGGCGCGTCGTTTCTCCTTCGTCGAAGCTATAGCTGTCGTCGTAGCCTCGCTTTGACATAATCGGCCTGATAAATCGATGCTTCTTCAAGGTCAGTTCGCAAATACACGATTCAACGAAAGAGAAGAAAAAAGAATAGAAATGAAATATAAAAAGAAAGTAATGAACGAAATAAGGGTGAGTTGTCGTCATGGTGTAGTGCTAGTGAATAGGGGAAAACAAAAAATACAAATAAGAAATAGGGAAAAATACTAGTGAATTTTTAGATTCAGGGCTGTCTCTACGTATCCGGGAATCCTGCGCGTAATGGTTAGTAAAATTGATTATTTTTAAATTGAAAAAATAAATTTTAATAACAACAACAATACTTATGTTTATAAATATATATAAATATAAATATAAAAAATTAAAAATATAATAAAATAGTAAATGTTTAAAATCGAATGAGGGTTTTGCAGAGTCCAGTTTGTATGGAAAATAAATACGAGTTTTCTTAGATTATATTTTGTACTATTTGTCAATGTATATTTTTCTATTTCTTTGGGGGGTTTCCACGGTTGTGGCCGCGGTTTTGATTAGAAGAGAAGAAGCTGGTCGTTTTGTAGCAGTACTAGCGGCGACAGTATCAAAAATAACTCGAAGCCTCTCCGCAGGCTGGCACATTACCAACAGTCTATACTTGGACATCATCGTGCCATGATTATTTATAGCGAGCACGAGCGCGGCCACTGGCCTTCTCGCGAACTAACTAGCCGGCACCAAACGAACGACCATCATTTCATCCCATCTCATCCCATCTCATCCCATCCCATCCATCCATCCACTGGACCGCCGCCCGTGACCTAGGCCCGCATTAATAATGACTACATCCCTGTCCACTTTAAATTTTACTTTCCCGCCTAATTCAAATACCAACTAACCCGCGCATTTTCTCTACATCTCTCTTTCATTCTCAAAATTAAATTCATAGATTACTTTTGTTTTTTAGTTTTAATATTTTTAATATTATTATATTTTCTATGAATTATTTGGGTTAAGGTATTAATATTAATGAAATGGTCGATAGAATTTTACGTTGATTCTTAACACCTATTCGTGTTATGGCATACTTTTCCAAGATTATCGTTCCAGAGAAATTCGCATTTATATGCGTATAGTTAAATTGTATAGGACTTTTATATAGGTTGATAAGGAAACTTTTATGATGATCGTTTACACACACACATACATGGATACTCCTTCTATTATATTGAATTAATTTTTATATATTTTATTTAAAGTTTGTTTTGAATAATTAATGTAATGTCAGATTGGTCATAAAATATGTTAATTTTTCTTACGTTTTTTAAAATCATATTAACATATGTGTAATTTATTTTTCACGTAAGATTCTTATGGTTCATTCGGTCAAAGTCTTTTCCTAGTTCCTACAAAACATTATTCCATCTAATGCCAAAGAAAGGAACAGAGAAACGTCTTGGTATAATTACCGTGTAGCAACTTTTTGGACGAGCGTCAAGATCCAAAGGAACGTTCTTTGTTTTCGTTATTAATAGTAAAACTGGTTAAGTAAACCTAGTGGTGATGTCGTACCCAAGGGATGATAATTAATTTCTTTTTCTCTGTCTCTCTCTCTCTCTCTCTCTCTTGTTCCCTCTCTTTTAAAGGAAACGAGAGACGTCTGCTTTCTTTTGAGATCTATCAATAAACATCAGTGGTGTTACCCGTGACGTTACGATTCCTAAAAGAATATTTAAAATTCTAATTTTTTTTTCTTTCTATTTAAAATCATATCTTTTTTTTTCCATAGAAAAATATATCAACGACTCATTGATCTGTAAAGTTAATTTACTGGAACTCGGAAATAAGAGAGAACAAAAAATATAAGTAAAGGGAAAATATTTATTCAAATACACGTGTAAGTATAATTAATTAATTACAAAACTTGGTAATCAGTTTTGTTTCCATGTGAAGAAGAAAACAGATAAACTTAGAGAGATTTCATTTAAGAAAGTAAGAGCTAATCTACCTTCTATTTTTCTCTTTAAAACGCTCGATTATAGAAAGTCTCGTAGAAACAAGGAAGGTATATAACACATAGTTTTATTTATTTATGTGCATTTATATACATCCGTTGGTAGTAGGATCTTCAGAACGCGTAATATTTACACATCAAGAGAGAGAGATCAGACACATTTCGTGTTAGAAAGGCTAACTATTTTCATGTCTTGTAATTTATCTGCTATTTTATTTATTCAATTATACTTAATTATTATTTTTAAACGCATATTAAAATACGTAAATTAAATATTAAGCTTGTAAAATATAAAATGGAGCAAAAAATGTACACAATTGTATTGAAAATTTGCTCCATTTCATATTTGACAAGTCTAATAACAATAATAATATAAATTCCAAAAAAAAGGTTATTTAAATTTTATTTATATTTTATAAATTTAATTAAATGTACTAATATGCACGAATATGTGTATGTGTGTGTGTGTGTGTATTTCAAGTCATTGACTTCTTTCTTTCCATTTACCCTAACGCACCCTTTATTTCTTTTCTCAGTTTTTTTTTTTTTGAAGTCTCAACCATATAGCGTTTATACTTTCGTGTATATGTGTGTATGTGTGTGTGTGTGTGCATATGGGGAAAGAAAACTAATCGTCACGGATTTATTAGAGGTTAAAGCCAGGAACGATACATCTGCTCGCGATCCGTTCTCCAAAATAAATGCTTAAAGGAAAACGTTAGGGGTGGAGTGGAGTGGAGTGGGGTGAGGTGAGGTGAGGTGAGGTGAGGTGGGTGGATGGTTGGGTGCCTGTAAGCTCGACATTGTAGAAATGAATGAGGCACACTAAAAATACCCCACCTTTCACACGGGCCACCGGACATCTTTCTTCTTGGTTTCTTCCAAGTTTTTCTTTTCCCTCTCTCTTCTTTTTCTATTTTTTGTTCAGTTTTTTTATTATTATTATTATTCATTTGAGTTGATCTCGTTTTTAGCCGTGAACAGGGCGTTGCCTTTTTGCCGGGTTCATTGTCCCCTTTCTTATCTTGCCTTGTCTTGTCTTGTCTTGTCTCGTACCAGGGGTGTCCTGGTCGTGTAAATCGTAATAAAGCAAAAATCCCACCGTATAAAGTTTTCATTTTTATTTTTTTATATATTTCTTGTTGTTTCTGTTTTCTATACACCTCGAAGGTATTGCGAAGAATGAGATAACGCAGGATTTTTGAGTTTTTACGTATCCCATTGAATTGATTGTAAAATAAATGCATTGGTCGTGTTTATGCATCGTGAATCAAACAAGAACATTTCATGGAATATTTATTTACCAATTTTTCTGTTTTCCCTATTTTCATCATCACGTTCATTGCATGCACGTTCCTTCACCTTTTCTTTCTTTCAAGTTTAAAAAAATATTTGTTAACGTGGATGAGAGGAGGGAATGCGAATGAAAACGAGCTTTAACGTTCTTAGAAATGTTGATAAAATTAGTCTTCAGATATTTTCAAGTTCTTTCTCAATTTTTTTCTTTTCTTAAATGTTTTCGCATAAATTTGTGTAGAAAAAATATCGACGTTCCTGAGCATCGTATAAAAATAATTTCTCTTCTATTTTATTATTTTTTATTTAACGTTGCAAATTACGAAGACTAGAAAATCGAGTTGGCGTAAATGTTGTCATTGAAATACGACACGTAGGATAGTAAATGCAAAAGTATTTTTTTTTTTCTTCTCAATGCTATATGCATTGAAGAAGATGTTGCAATGAGATGTGATGCATCTAACGAGAAAATGCATTGCTATTGGTTCTACTATCTCGTTGGTATTTGAGGTCATTCTGTGAAATGTTTTTACAAACGCGTCATTAACCAACGGATACCACTAAACCATCCATCCATCCGTTCGTACATGCATCATTTTCTTCAACCTTTCTCACTAATTTTTATTATTTATCTCATTCTATGTAATACTCGTTGCAAAAAAAATATGAAAGAAGAAATCGTTAACATACGCCTACACATTTAATGCGTATCATAATCTCATAAGTTACAATGTGTGAGATAATAGTTTTAGATCGTCAAGGTAAAATCTAGAAATAAACTTTGAAGGTGCCGATGTTGTTTTAATACATTGCATATGAAGATGGGTATATTTAACAACTTACGTGTTTATTTTACATCTAAATATAAATAACCTTTATATAATTATTAATACATTTTTCTATTTAATATTTTCATAAAAATCTTTCCTTAAAAAATACAAACATAAACACATACAACGTTCATTGTATTTTTACGTAACCCCCTCCATGCTTCCATATTTTAATGACAGATTGTAACAAAATGTAAAATTACGTTTCCCCTTCATGCAATGTGTTAATAACATTGAATCTTGGTTATAAATAATACCGTTTCGGTACTAATCTCATTATTTCTATTTCTAACGGGAAAAAGAATAATAAAATGTGCATCAACCGTTGCATAGATCGATTCTCTCATTACGTCATTACTCTCCGTTCAAGTTTATTTGGTATATGGAACAACACCTACTAACTTTCCAACTAATATCTGTCACCATGATGACTTATTAATGTCAAGTATGAAATGCAGCAAAAAATGCATATAATTGTATTGAAAATTTGCTTCATTTCGTATTTGACAAGCTTAATACACACAACAAAGTGTCCCTTGTTTAACACAGTTAATTCGTATTGGGTTATAATCGATATATCTCAATTCTTGACTTATTATTAGAAATGTTTGTGTTTAAAATAAATAGAAAAAAAATTTATATGACTGTCCAACCATTAGAAATGGATCTGTGGTTTTGGAAACGTCACTCGTAGAAATCGGAAATATGATATTCCTTCTTTCGATGACTTATTGCGTGCGTTGTAAATGATTATTATTATTTATTTATTATGTTCTTTCTATCATTTAAAACTAGTTCAACGAAAGTTAATAACTAACAAGTACTTTTTATAAACTTCTTGGTTATAAAAACGATGCATAACACGATTCAATCAATCAAGTTTCCCAACGAATAGTTTTTTCTTCTTTTTTAGTTTAAATTGAATATTCGTTCAATGTAATTGGATTGTTTCTAAGATTGATTATTATAGATTGTAAAATCTCAACTAAACATAAACTAATAAATCAATAGAATTTTCATCCTTTTTAATATTAGTAATACTTCCTGTTATAACAGTACTGGTTAAGTTCGATATAGTTTTGAAACTGTTACTTTGGCTTCTGCGGATAGGAAACGCATTGCGGCGAAACGTTACGCCGCATAAGCCGACATTTAACAAGCGTTATAAACGGTAAAACGAAGTTTTCAAAGCATCGGTCACTAAATACAATTACGGTCGTATTAAACCACGTTTCTACAACTTGAAATTCTTTAAGGACAATACATTTTCGGTGACTCTTGCAACGATCTTTGCACATTTTCGTATTTTATCGTTTCACTAAATTTCCCTCTTTTCCTCCCTTTTTTATTTCTAATAAATAATAAAAAAAACAAGATATGAGAAAATGGGTCAGATTAATGCAATTAGAATTCAATGAACATTTCTATAATTAAATACAACAACAACAATAATAATAATAATAATAATAAGTATTGAGTTACAAGGGTTTCGTTTATTCCTGATTATTTGATATCTGCATTTATCGTATTATCTTTAAGTTAAATAAAATTATTTATATCAGTATTGATATAATTTTATTATCTACACAAATAGATATTTTTAATACACAAGATAATAATATATATATTTATTTATTATATTTTTTATTATAGGAATAACACAGTACAATAATATTTCTTGTTTTATTAAATAGTTACACTGCACTAATATTTTATTTGTCACTGCAAAAATATTTTATTTATGCATAATACGAATTATTATTTTAATGAATAATTAATCTCTCTCCTCTACCCCTCCTTCTTATTTTTTTTTAATTATAGTAAAAGTACAGTACAGTATTTTTTGTTATATTATTTAAGGAACTGTACACTAAATATTTTATTTGTGCATAATACGAATTATTATTTTAATGAACAATAATACATCTTCCTCCTACTCCCCTCTTCTTCATCTTAATTAAAATAAGATAAATAAATACGCGTAGAGTAATTTCGAAGTGACCCTTTAGAATGGGAACCTCCTTAATCTGTATACAAACAAATTCTTAGTGGCATCGTGCCAAAACTTGTAGGAATCATAATGAGACTCGGCCTCGAAAACTCTTGGGAATTGTGAAAGTACATTACGTGTGTACGTGTGTATCATGTAAACATATAAACATATATATGTGCATATATAAACATACTTATTGATCGGAAGTCCGTCATTCGGGTTATTGTGTCGTGGTTTGACGTTCGGATCACGGAATATAAAATGGGTAAAAGTTATTCGAAAGCTTTACTTCTCCTCTTCCTCTCCCCCTTTCCCCCTCTCTCTTTCTCTTTCTCTCTCTTTCTCGTATAAATTTCGTTTCACCTGGTTTCTACGTTTAAGAATAAACAGGCTTATTAGATGGATTAGATGGATTAGATGGATTTGACGAAACTCGTTGTTAATTTTGTCATGCATCGGTATTTACAATTATATATATATATTTGCCACCTACATTCTAAAATGACACGTTTACTATATCAAGTTACTTTATACTAATTTGATAACCGTAACGCGTGTAGTTTGAAGCGTAACGCGGTTATCGCGTTTCGTTTGCGTTACATCGTGTCCTTTGACGTTAACGTTACACGAGTAACAAAATGTTAAAGATATTTTACATAAGGAAAATAAAATTGTCAATTTGATTACTGATTTTGTCTGTGTATGTCTGTGTGTGTCTTTTATTTCTCTGAAATCGAATTAAAATTTGATTTATTCTTCCTGTTTCTTTTATCTTTGATACAAAACACTTGTAAAGAAATATTTGTCATTTAATGAAATTATTCGAAATGGTTGATACGTTGAAAACTGCAAGTTTTATTATCCTACTGTTTTAATTTCCTTACAATTTTTTCATTCGTTAATTGAAAACTTGAGTTTAGTATAATTCGTATAATCTTTAATCTTAAAATGTCAGAAATAAAATCTAACAATAAATAATTATTATAAACAATATTAGAGATAAGAAATGTCTCGTTTCTTTTAAGTTTTCTTCAAGTTACCAAGAATCGATTTGCACGCGTTGCATCAAATAAATCCAACAAGCGTCCACAGACGGAAATACACTATTGGACAGTGGTGGTGTTAGGATAGGTCATTGATCGATGAGTTACGTGCGCATATGTAATGATCATTCTTAGAAATCCTACGTTCTTTTTAATTCATACAATCAATGATTTAATATTCAATTCACGATACGAGTACTTCGTCTATAGAAAACTTCAAAAAGAACAATAACAACAATAATAATAATAATAAAAATAGAAACTGTGAGACAAAGGTGATAAAAGAAATTTGATAGAAACGTGAAAAGATTTTTCCTTTTTATTTAATTATCATTGATCCATTATCAGTCATCTAAATAATGATCATTCTTCAAAATCCTACATGTTTTATAATCCATTCGTCATTTACATTACATTGTTTAATATTCAATTCACCTACTCGACACGAATAATAATAAAAGAAACTGCAAGAGACAAACGTGATAGAAGAAATTTGATAGAAACGTCAGGAAAATGTATTCTTTTTGTTTCTAATTAAATCATTTAGCTAGAAATGTAAAACATTATAATATCGGTAAATAATTGTAACCATTGATCCGTTATCAGTCATCTTTTTATCGAATATACATATTTATAGTAAGCAATTATCAATGCTGTTACTGAATAATCGAAAATGGTATTATGCCTTGTGCATGGTTTATTCGAACATCAAAATGAATGAATTATTCGTCTGGTTCGATAAGTGCTACAATGTATCCATCATCAATGAGTGTAGGAAGAGGAGGAGGAGAAGGATGATGGGGAGGGAGGGTGGTTTAATCAAGCATATCAATTGGATCATTCATGAGGGAGGATAGTGGAATTTAATTAAATTCGACAATTTATGGAAGAATTTATAAGATCATATTTTGGGTTGGTTTTAAACGAGAGAGAAAGAGAAAGTGTGTGTGTGTTTGTTATCGTAACCATTTGTTTGTGATCTATACGATTGATGTATGTCACATAAACGATAATAATAATAATAGTAAAATATTATTTAAAATATATATAACTAATAAATAAAATAGGGATTAAATTATGTTAACTTACATGAATAAAAAGAAAGAATCCTAAATGTGCAACATCCAATGGTGTGGTAAAAGATAAACACTAACTGATGATTACAAACGTTTAATATTTTTTATTTTAAATGAATATTCTCACACGGTTTTATAAATAAAAATAATGAATATAATAATGAATATATAATTGAAGATAAGAAATAAATGAAAACACGAATAACAGCAGTTGAGTATTATTCCTTCGTTGACTGGAGTTCTACTAAACGACTCCCAACGTTTCAGTTTGTACACGCTGGAAACCTCTTCTACGAGAGTGAGGAGAAGAAAAAGAAGGAATAAGCCAATCGAGAAAGAGAGAAAGAGAAAGAGAGTGTGTGTAAGAGTGTGTGTGAGAGAGAGAGAGAGAGGATATATCGTACCGATACCAACTAGCAAAGGCAAACTTTAGGTAGAAAGACTCTCCTTCTCTTCTGCCTTTGTTCCAACTTCATAAAACACCATACCTTTCACTCCTCTTTAAGAGACCTTCTTCTGGGGATGACGAGAAAAGTAACCTTTTTTATTCTTTCTTTGACTTTTCACTTTGATACAACAAAATTATCTTTCTATTCTGGTTAACAGAATGAACCTTTTATTACGTTTAAATAAATCTCATATGGTTTCTTATAAAATACATTCTATGGTGTTGGATATATTTAACACAACACGTGTTTATTTGAAATTTAAATTTAATAATGGCTTATAGAATTTTTTAAAAACACAAGCAGTGTAAATACAACGTTCATGGTAATAAGTTGTCAAGTATGAAATGAAACAGAATATGCAAGAAAACTTAAAATAAATTAAAAATTTATTTAATTAAAAAAAACTTTAGAGTGTATTTTAATATTACCATAAACAATATTTCTATAATAATTATTAGTATAAATAATAATAGAATAATTTTGATACTTTAACAAATATCTTCTAATATTTTTCACATCAAATATATTCTGAGATTATTAATTATTGTTACACCAACAAGAGGATTATCTTTTCTTTATAAGATAACGATGATAAATTGTTCTATCTTATAAAATTAATGACTTCTTTTCATTTTTCTCTTTATTCTTCTTTCGAGTTAGTTAAACACGAGTAAACAAACAGTTGACTTTTTATGATTAAAATGATATCACTCTGACAGTCTTGGAAAATGATGTCATCATAATCGTGAGTCTACCGTTACGTGAATAAACGCATAAACACACATATATTTTTTTTTTATTCGTAAAATAGATTCTGGGTAAAATTAAATAAGATATTTTAGAATATTTTGAGAAAATTAGGATTTTATTATGCTTATTTGGGAAAGGAGTAGGAGTAGTATTTAACGTTAACAACCAATGATAATAATTAATTATTCTGTCCAAGTTTTTTTTTCATTAATGTTGCATAACGTGTAAAAGTGTATTACCAAAGAGAGAGAGAGAGAGAGAGTGAGAGTGATAACCGGTTTCAAATTTATGCTAATATCTAACAAGTGTTGAATAAGTATCTCAACGAGTTTTATATATTTGGAATAAAGTCATTAATTAACTTTACGTTTTCACTTTAAGTCGAGTTTAAAGTCCATTTAAACATAGCCAAAGTTTTAATTAGAATTAAATATTTCTACTTTTATTTTTGTATTTATTTTTATATAACATTTGGATTTTGTAATGCACGTAACGATAGTAGAAGAACAAAATAATAGAATTTCGAAAGAGAAAAGGTTCAGAATAGAAAAGAAACAAAAAAAAAAACATAGAAAAGTATGTAAATAAAATGTGCAACGTTTCGTTAAAGAGATTGCACGAGATTGTAGGAATCCTTGTTGGCGATAAATGAAAACACGTTTTGGTGAAATGGCCAATCGGAATATGTTTATGCGAACGAGGTCGTTGATTATAATTGGATCGAGTCGAGTAGGAAAAAGCTAAGAAGAAAAAAATTTAGAAAAAGGGTAGAGCGAAAGTTACATCTACTCTCTCTCTCTCTCTTTCTCTCTTTGTGTTTTTTTTTTCTTTTAGTTGACTTTGACGTTATGCTAACGTGCATCAGAATGTACTGACGATACTAATCTCATTCGTGGTCATAATTATTTGATTCGATTCCAACATTCCAACGATGTTCTTTCACGTGTAGATATTTTCTTTCGTCCTTGAACTACTTATACTTATTATTATTATTATTATTATTATTATTATTTATTATTCCATTCTATGATTTTTATATTAAATTATTATTATTATATGTTAACACGCAGATATGTAATTTTCTGTTAGATTAAAATTGGAAGATTTATGAAACAAAGTGAGGAGGATAAACCTTTTAGGTGAGTTATTTTAAACATTAAATTCAATATAATCTGCATTATTGATAAATAGGATTATATATGATGTTTAATTGAGCATAAGTATATGTTAATTTAATATATATATGTTTGAATTATTATTATTAGGGTATAGTTAAAAGATATCTATTATTTAAAACTTGATATAAATGTAAGAATAATTCAGAAAGTAATCCATTATTATACTTTCTATTACTAATTAATAAATATAAACAAAAATAAAGGTTTATAAATAGAATAATTATTACACCCAATGGAAGGTTTTAATATTATTTATAAAATTAAATATACAAAATATACACTTGGAAACTGAAGAAAAAAAATAGCAAAATAAAATAAAATGCGAAATGCAGAGGCGAGAATATTAAACGACTGGGTTGTAGATGAAAATTGTTAAAAGCTCTTTGAAAAGTTTATCTCGAATATTCCACTTTTCGCATCTTCTTCTTCTTATTCTTCTTTTTTATATATAATTTTCTTTTTTTTTCGTTTGAAAATGCAATCGGATTCGTCAATTAAGAAAGTTGCTGACAGGAACTGGGTCAAACAAATCGTCTGTGTAATTCGTTCCTACATCTATCTCCATCCGTCTATAAATCGTCTATTTTTTAACTCTTATCCTTTGGTGAAACTTTTCTTTCAACGAATAATATCTCTTTCTATTTCTCACACACACACATACACATATTTTAGGTTGTCAATACGAAATGGAGCAGATTCTCTATTCAATTATAAGCATTTTTTGATCCATTTCATACTTTACAGTAATAGTTATTCCCTGTTACTCTTTCTGTCTTCATGTTTCATAGACAACCTTTCGTACACAGCTGCCATTGATTTATTTTTTCATCGTGGTTAATATAGCATCAATATTATTATTGGACCTAGCTAGCAAGAATCTTTTACCAAACCCTGAATTTTCATTGGGTTTTTATTACCTTGAATCGTTAGACAGGGAAGGTGAAGATGAGGTGTTCTTTGGGAACGTCAAAGAGAGAACATTTCTTTTCAAAATTTATTTAACTCTTTGTGTGTGTGTGTGTGTGTGTGTGTGTGTGTGGTATAGAACTCCTATATGGGTTGTCAGTTGTTTATAGGGGAAGGTTCTTTGCACGAACAACCCGTATATGGGTTTGATGATAAAAGGTTTAACTTTGTTTGCAGAGTTGTATGCTTATTCTAAACCATATCCAATATTTGTTTATTTTTTATTGAATTTAATTTAAGTAATTTTGTTTTGTTTTTTGTTTGTTTTATCATCATTTTAATCTTGCAATATTTTATAATACATATTATTATTAGTTCAACGATCAATAATTAAACTTAATCGAATACGACTACAGCTAATGGATTAAAAAATATTAAATTGTTATCATCATCATTATTATTATTATTTTAAAATAGATGATTTATATGAAAAAATATAAGAATAAATTTGTTTATATTAGAGTTTTGACAGGAGGACCATTGAGTGTTCTGAATTTATATCCTTTGCTAAGATTCTAAACTAGAATTGAGCTTGCGGTTTAATTTAAGACACCGAAAGTGGATTTTGGTGATTTAAATTTCGACACCACCACCACCATCCCTTTCACTCTCTTTCTCTCTCTTTCTATTCGTTGTACTCGTAAGAAAATAATTTACGATGTTTCTATTATAATCTCTTTTAAGTTGAACGAAGATAAATGATGAATGACCATACTACACCTTACAGTTTCATTTCCTAAAACTATCGACGTGATTGCGTTTTACATATCAATTTCTAAATCTGTAATTGTTTGTATATATAAAACAGTTTTAAACAAAGATTTTCTTAGTTTAGAGGAATAGTAGATTTGAATCATAGGGTTTAGGAATATCAAACAAAAATCAAATTTAATTCCGATGATAATGATGCTTGAAATGATGTCGTTTACCTCAATTTTCGTACCGATTATTCCTGAACCGACACCCCCAGACTACCCTCTCTCCTTCCTTGAGGTTTATGTTGCATTTAAATGCACTCGAGAGTTCACATTTATAAACGTTGTATACAATTTACCTACACGTAACACACGTATGCTTAAACTAAACTGTGTACTAAAAGTTGGTTAATGATTTTGGAACTGGGTTATTCGATCAACTATAGCTACCAGTGTAGTATTAAATTATTAAATAATATTTGTGTAAGTTAAGAAAATTTCAATTCTGAGTTAGACGAGTGAAATTTGTTGGTTTGTCAAATCAGAAATTAATATAAAAAATACAAAGAGTCAAGTTTGAATTATCGTTTAAAAGAAACAAATAATAATATAAAGAAAATACATTTGGCAATCTAAAAACATTCGCCAAAGTGCGTAGAAGAAGAAGCAAAAAAATAAAAGAAGAAAGAGAAGATGAAGAAAAATCACGAAATGTTTAACGAAAAAATAAATTAAATGAATTTATTTATATTTATTTTTATCTTTTTCTTTTATTTTTTAAAAATAAACAAACCCAGACCACCTGGATAGTAAACGGTGGTTTTAGTTTCTATGATTAATACGTCCCACGTTTTGGTATCTATAAGTTTGAAAATATATAGAAATCAGATAATAAATCTTTCTACAGAAAATTTAGTAAGTTATTGTAGATATATTCCAAAAAATATATGTTCAAATGAACAGAGTAGCAATTGTTGTTAACACGATTTAATCGTTTAAGAAAGAAAATGAATAAGAATCAATGAGAGAAAGAGAAGATACAACACACAGGTGTAAAGTTGGATTAGTTTCTATGCCAACTAAGAAACATTTATTTGACAAAGATATGGCAATGTTTCTTTGGTAAACTCGAGAAGATAACACCCACGTTTAAATCTCATGTCACTAAAGATTAAATTAATGAGATTTTAATAGTGAACAACATGTCGTGTCTACCCATTCCCAAGGTAGAAATCATAAATTCATTTGTTTCCTGGTAATTCGATAAACTTTCAAACCTTTGACACATGAACTATACACTTTACAAATTATTAATCCTAATTTTATCAACGAACGTAAACTATCTTTTATCTTTCTCTTACTCGCTTGTATTTTCTTCATTTCTTTTGACACGTGGGTTCAAGAAAATCGAAATTTTAGATTAGAACAGAAAAGTACTCGTAAATTGTTCTTAAATCTGACGCACTTATTGGTGCTTTTTGTTATTAATAGAACTAAACGTTCTATTTTTTGTTTAGATCTCATGTCATCTGGTGAGATAATGAATAAGGTTTTCTTTATTTTGTTTTTGGATATATACGTAGTATTTACGTGTTTTGGCTCGTTGTCCAATTAAATTGTATCTTTCGTATGTAAATGGGAGGAAGGTATTTCGTTACTTCCTTCCTTCATTCCTTTAGATAAATTTTATTTACTAGATTTATATTTTTAATCATATATTAATTCACTTTATACTTTCATCTACAAATCAAGAATTTAAGATGATATTTTTATTTCGTTGATTCCTTCCTTCATTCATTACTTCACCTACAACACACACACACACACACACACACACACACATACACAATATTACATTTACCAAATTTATATTTCCAATAACTGAGTACATACTTTTCCATAAATATTTTGATTAACAAAAAACGTAGAAGATTGTTTAAGAATATCTCACAAAACACGTTTCGCAATAAACGTGGAATTATTTAATGATTAAAAAGAACTAAGATTTGCCCGGATGAATTTAACCGGAATAAATGTTTTTAGTTGGAAAATAAAAGAAAATAGTTGAAATCTCATTTTGAGGAGGGAAGGTAGGATAGAAGGGATAAAAGGTAACATTTTCTTGGCATACCAATGGAAACTGGGAAACGTGTACAAAGTATATTAACCGTCTCTCTCTTCCTCTCTTTCTCTCTTTTTCTGTGATTACTCATTCGCGTACGTTTACGATTATTCATGGCTGTTTATCACGGTTTAAGTTGGAAAAGCAAATCGGCCTTGGGTCCTGGCAACTGGCCTATAAATGCACATGCATAAGAGTATCTCGAACTTCTGAAATACAGTTCTTCTTAAACTCTATCGAAATCATCGATATACGTTCAAAATTTCATTCCTAGTGTTTTCTACTTTTCAAAATTTTAATTTCAACCCTTAAACATTCCAAGTGTACCTCTCAGACACCACCAACGTGCAACGTTCAACTCCAAATATATTTTTGAGTCGTAATTGTTTACAAATAAAAAGTAATACTCCCTTAAGTCAGTTCATTCGATCTGGTTTTTTGTAAACCCAAGTATTTCTCAATTATTAAATAAATAATAAATTAGTTTAACAAGTTGGAGTTTTGCTGGTCGATATTCGCAAATAAAAATCGGACGGAAGTTAAGGGCTTATTTAATTTTGTTATTTTATTAACAGAGAAATCTAGAGGGTGGATATATTGGAGAAAATTGAACGACGACTAGATTGAATCGTTTGAAAATTACGAGTGTGTCACGTGGTAAGTCGTTAAAACTGTTACTCGAAAACGCATAAAATTCGTCATACTCTAAACCATCCTCGTATGAACGACCTATACTTAACTTCAACTAAAGGAATAATCCTTCTCTGTAGAATATTCTATGAGTTATTAGAGAAGTCTGGTATAGTCATTTCATATTAATAGATCATTACTATTAGAATTTTATTAATGGTTTATTTAAAAACACACACATTTTTCTCTCGGTCAAAATTATTTTTTTCTTTTAAACTACACAAATGAGTTTATTATTTAAAGATTTGTTTATGCGTGTTCTTAACCCTGCCAGTTGATTTCGAGTATCAATTTGAGATACTCTGAAACTCACCTCACGTCTGGTCGTAGTTTTTCGAGTAGTTGTCCTAGTCATCGAAGAAATATTTTCATGGGGAGAATCCCAATCCTGGAATATCTCCGTTGTTGCCATGATGTTGTTTTTATTTTATTTTTACACGTAGAAATAATCTTCTATATCGTCAAAACTCACTTTTCTCCAACTTTTACCAAATACTTATACTAATTTACGATTATAATTGAAAACGTTAACACTCGTCTGTCACTAAAAAAAAAAATGAAAAAGATATTCATTGACGTTCACTTAAGAAAACAAATAATTTATTTCACTTATTATTGTTTAATATAACTTTTCGTTAATAAATTTTCTTACGGTATGTTTCTATTTTAACAAAAATACTATCGTCCTCGTTTTCTTTTATTCACAAATAAAATACGTGAAATATATTTCATCGAATTAAAAATTTACATTTAATTATTAAATTTAATTAAAACAAAAAAAGAAGAAAATATCGAGTGTTCAAGAATACACGTCAGGAAAAATGTTACACGAAAATAAAATTGTTGAATATTTTCAATGCATTTCTGGGGTTTGTCCCATTGACACAATTTCTTTTTGATAATTATTCCAATCGAGAAAATAAATATCACGAAACCTAGGAAGAGTAGCAGATAATTGCCATGAACAAAAATTAAGGAAAAAGATGATTGAAAAAATGAATGAAAAAGAAAAAGTAGACGATAATAAAGTTCTCTCGTTGGGGGGAGTGTTAGAAGGTGAATAAAAATGATAGAATTGTGGGAAATTCAAAAAGAAGAGTGGGAGAAGATAAAAAGAAAAAAAAAATAGTAGAAAAATCAAAGATACACGTAAGAGTAAAGTATATGCGTGATTGTAGGTGGACCACGCGCGACTGAGCTTTTCGCGATACTCTTGGTCTTTTCTGTTTCTCTTTCTCTGTCTTTCTTAGTATATCTCGCGCTCCCTCGTGAGTCTTTTCTCTTTTGAGAAGAGAGAGTCCCTTCTTCCCTCTCTTCTTTTCCCCACTGTCGACTAACCGATTCCAGAAATACGGAGAAACATGTATAATTAGGATGGTAGGAGTTTAGAGAAGATGACGAAGACTGTTTCTGTCTCTCGCCAGACGTTCTTCTACCCTCGAGTTGTGTTTTTCATTAACCATACTTCTCTACATACACACACACACACAGAGAGAGAGAGACATATGTGTGTACACAATTATACACGTGTTTTAACTTGGCTAATTTTATGTTGTTGGCAATTTTTCTTTGTAATAATTTTGAAATAGAAAAGAAAGTGATTCGTGTATCACCAAAAAGTGTTGTTTTGTTCCAAGATATTATTGTTAATTATATTTAATATAATTAATCATTAAAATATTAGGATGTTGGTTATTATAATTAATTAACAAAATATGTAACATTTTATATCTGACACTTTTCTAGTTGATTTCTTACAGATACTAATTTGTGTCCAAACTAAATTCTCATCTGTCGGTTGGAAATTTTCCCGAAAGCTATTAATTAATTTTTTTCTTTTTATAATCTTCATTATATAATAAGATAACGTCATAAGTCAGTTGATTGGAAGACGTAACCAACGACAATACGTTTTAGTTTGACGTCACTGTTATTAACGTTGAGAATGTTGCAAGTGTGCATGTTTCCTTAGTTTTCGAGATACTCTTTTATTAATTAAATTTATATAATTAAAGTGTATTAATATTTATTAAGATATTAATAATGAAAAAATACTAAATTAATTGTCAAAATATTGAACATTTAAAATCAGAAACTTTGTTCATTGATTTCTTACAGATACAAATTTATTTCCAAACAAATTCTCATCTTCCAATTAGAAAACTTTTCCTAAAAACTATTAATTACTATTTTTAATTATAATCTTTAATATATAATAAGATAACGTCATGAGTTAGTTGATTGGAGGACGTAACAACCGACAATTCGTTTAAGTTTGACGTCACAGTTGACGTTTTCAATGTTGCAGGTGCACTACGATCGAATAGTCGGAAAGTTTCAGAACATTTACGAGCTTTCCTTTCATTCGTTCGTTCGTTCGTTGATTCATTCTTTCGTTCGTTCGTTAGTTCATTCGTTTTTTTAAACTAGGTTAACGTTTAGTATAAGGGACGAATTGTACCTTTCAATCGAACGACAATAAACGGATAGGAACGTTATCGTTTCGAGTTAACTGACTACGTCATCACGATTTTAGGTTTTCCCTTTATGCACCGACCTCGTTCGATGCGTGGGTGGATGTGTATGCGTTAGCTTCGCGTTTATCTAAAATAAAGTTCGACAAAGAGAAAGAGAAAGAGAGAAAGAGAGAGAGAGACAAGTGTTGAAGGACGACGATTAAGTGGCGCTTACAATTTTATAGAATAAATTTAACTTCAGTTTTAATCGATTGATTAATCAAACTTTGACTCAATATTCGAATTTATTCATAAAACACATTACACATACACATGCACATGCACATGCACATGCACATGCACATGCACATGCACATACATACGCAAAGACTTTTATTTAAATTTAATTTAATATCAGACGTTTAACGTTTAGTGATGAAATATTTACGTGGAATTTATAATTAATTTTATTTCAAATATAATTTAACAAAAATGATGAATTTATTATTATTAAAATTGATTTCAATCTAGTCCTTATCGAAAAGGGTTTTAAAATATTTATTCATTAAATTAAACAATAAAACAAAATACATTTTAATTCAATCTTCTTCTTCTTCATTTCTTCATTAATTTAAGAATCTCTTTTCTGTACCAATTATTTCATCATAAAATGAAAAAAAAAGAGTAGAGGGAATATGTTTAAACTGGAAATAATATCAGACGATAATCTGAATATCTCCAATTCGGCAATAGCAAATGCAAAATTGCAACCGACAGGACAGGACAGATATCAGTGAGGTTTGTTTGTGAACATGCAGAAATAATATTTGGCACGGGAAGCTGTATGCTGCTGCTGCTGCTGCTACTGCACAGCTCGTCTTCCGTTTATGCAAGACTTTCAGGGAAAATCTTGAACGATCTGTTGGCGATTGGTAACTTGCTTTTATCCTTTTTTTACTTCACCATCTTCGTATAGTATTCCTGTGTGTATTCGTTTTAATATACTACGTCATTTATTTATACTACGTCTCGTTAGATTCTATATTTCTATATCTCTTTCTCTTTCTCTTTCTTTTTCTCATTTTGCAAACACACGATTATAAATTACTGTTACTTTATTATTTTCCTAGTCGTGGTTTTCTAAATAATACTATTTTATTTTCCATTTATATTTTCACACACACATATTTTTAAATATATTTTAAATATATTTATATAATATAATAATTATTTATAATAATTATAATATTTTCATTAACTGTAAATATTAGTTTGATTGATTTGCATTTGACACATCATTTTCTGTTTTAAGATTCAAAAATTTCTTCTAAGATTTTGAAGAGACACTTGTAGAAAGATTTTCCTTTGTCTATTAACTCTTTCTTCAATCTCATCTAAATCTTATTTTCTTAAACGTCAAATACCCTCTCCTGTTTCATATCTTCCGCGATTTCGTTTGAGATACACACGTGTCATTAATTTCCTACGCCCACCGCCAATTTTCGTTCAACCTTTTCTTCTCTCTTTGCTTCCCTCATCTACCCCCTTCTTCTTCTTCTTCTTCTTTCCTCCCTCTTAGATCTGCTTAAATACTTTTGCATTGACCCAGGCCGAGTTGCGAAAACTTGGACAATTTTCTTCTTTGGATTTCGTAAGTTGTTGCTAAACCGAAACTCGCATTTTGTGTTTCTCATTTCTTGTTAAATAAATACAGTTGACAAATTTATAATAATTTGTATTAATCAATAGATTAATGTTAACTTATTCTAATTTTATAATAATTAATTATTGTTTATAACAATGCATGCATGTACCCTACATTATTAGAAGCACGTGTAATGAAACGAACACTGATTTCTATCTCATAAATGTCAATAAGTAAATGTCAAGAGTGGTTTTAAGTATACTTGGTTAAATCGATTACGTTGGTTCGTTGGTTAACCTTTTGACATTAAAACGATATCTCAACTTAGTATCTTAAAATAATTTATCAATTATTAGATATTGGTCCAATTAATAATCTCAACTTTCTCTTTCATCTCGTCAAAAAATCAATCTAACTCGTTAACATTTGAAAAATAATTCAACAAATATTAATTAATTATGTTTTAGTCAAATAAAATCTTTGATCTCGTAAATATTATAAACAAAGTATATTTATTTTATATTTCAAAGATCAGTGTTTTAATTTCACATGATTCACGAAGAAAGTGTTTTTCGTTTGCAAAGGTTTCAAGAAATATTGAGGAAGTTTAAAGAGTAAAAGAGAGAGAAAGAAAGATGATGGATCATAGTCTTTGGCAAAGAATGAACGATGTTATAGGACTCAACGATCAATTTTCTTTTCTAATCTTTCCACGAAAAATAAATCTTAGGAATCTGATCTTTGTTGCATGCATACGCTTTGCGATTCAAATTCCTTTTTATAAATGATCGAGAATTTTTCTTGGCAAATGTATTAAATGTTTACAACCGTGGGTTTCCACGAGATTAATTATCCTCGTCTTTAATAATAATAATAATAATAATAATAATAATAATAATAATAATAATATAACTTAAAATACAAAGTGTTTTACTCTCTTAGAATTGAAATGAATTATTTCTATTTTTTACAATAATATTTTCAATTGATTGATTTTGTTTCTCTCGTTGCATAAGGATTAGTTTATTTAAATAAATAATATAATTTAAGAGTAGGAGGAGAGGGGTATTATTTATTTAAATTTGAACGAACAGCAGATGGCGGCACCTCGTAGAAAGAAACGCTATAATCAACAGACCTAAAATCATCCGAGGTAAAACGTGCTTAACATCGAGCTCCGTCAGATGGTGTTCAGGGATATTCCTCAACTTTAGAGCCTATTTATCAACCGAGTATCGATAATTAATTAAATAATATTAATAATAATTATAAAAAAAACAATAAGGATAATCAATTTTATTTCAATTCAAAATATAATATCATCTCTTTCGATTGAATTGAAATAATTTACTAGAAAATCGAGTTTTAGGGTAAAGATCTTTGAAAAGAATTGAACAAATTGTCAGATTAATATTAGAAAGAGAAAATAGTTGAATAATTGTTTAATTAATAATATGATAAGTTCAATTTAAATTTAAATTGAATTTAAGTTGAAGTTTTTAATTTGTTTTGTTATAAAAGTACTTTGAAAAGGATAGAAAATTGTTAAACTTAGTGGTACTACGAAGAAAGTTAAATTTATCGAAGCTTAGAGAACACAGTTAAGAAATAATAACGTCGATCCGAATAGAAACGTTTAATACGATTATAGATAGTATCTTCCTTAGTCAAGGCCATTTAATTTAATCTATAGAAGAAATGTTTTCTCATAGTCCAAAATAACGAATCATTGCGAAGTTTAAAACGATAAATAATATAAAATAATTTTATAATAAATGCATCCTTAAAATATTAATAAATTATTTACTTTGATTACACTGACACATTTATCCCAATTTATTATTTTTTCTATTATTTTCATTACTCTAACATAAATGTATAATAATTTAAACACTGTAACATCTAATAAAGTATTCAAGGTATCTTATTAATCAGTTAGAATTCCTACAATATTTGATATTTTCAACAAAAGTTGGGTTTTTAGGGTTACAAGATTAAGAAGGTTGTAATATTGAATAAACCTAATAGAAAATATATTTCATTTAAGTTTTACGTATAGTCCCCAAATAAATTAAACTACCAAGAGAAGAGATGAAACTTTCCATCGTTGTTGCCGGCTGTGTTTCGAGTAGCACGTTATTTTTAAATTTTACTTCCCACCTAAACACATCTTCGTCTCATCATCGCTTCTTTCCTCCTAGGTTTCTTCTGAAGAAAAAAACAGAAGGAAGAAAGAAAGAAATAAAAAGATTCCTCATACCAGTTTCCTTTCTCTTACGTCAGAGACAAAACGGCACGATGAATCTCTTTGATTGTTTTCTTTTCTCCGGTGTTATGAAAAATGTGCTGTTTGAAAGTTCCTCTTCTTCTTCCCTGAGGGGGAAAGGGTTTAGAAAAGTTTTCTATGGTTCCATATAACAATAACTAAAATCGTTTAATGATTATATTTTCTTTAATGGTAACTCTCGTTAATCTACTTTCTTTCAAATTATCTGTGCCAACGAAAACACGATTATTTTTTCTTTCGTTTTTGTTTTTATTTTTGAATAATACAAATTATAATATCGAAGCATTTTTCTATGGATTATAATAACGATCCACCCTTTCATAGATGCATCAATTTAGTTCACAAAGAGTATCAATTTATTCTTCAGTTAATTCCGATGATACATTTTGTCCAATTTTAATCGAGAAATATTCGAGTCATCGTATTAAGGGAAAATAAAAAAGTCAATTATTATTCTCGGTCAATACAACAACGAAGAGTTTTCGTTTAATTGATTGATTATTATTTTATTAATTATCGATGTATAATTTATTTTCATTATAATTATCATTGAAAAGAAAAACATATTAATGACACGAAACTTAAAAGACACGTTTGTGATTTAATATAATTATATTTATATATATGTGTGTATGTGTGTGTGTGTGTAATAATAATATTTAATATTTTATTAAAAACACATTGACAATTGTAAGATTTTAAATAATATCGATGAATATAAAAAAAAAATCTTACCTCAGAGTTAGATAATTTAAAGAAACATTTTTTTTTTAAATAAAAATAAAGGACAGATTTATTTGAAAGTACGTATTATAATATTATTTTAGTCACGTTAAAGTTATTTCTTTTTTCTTTCTGTTTTTTATTCAACAACATATCTCGGTTCTCTATGTTAAAACACACACACACGTGAACTTTTTTTTTTGCTTGATAACTTACGGTCACTTTGTAAAATTCGTTGAATTAAAAATACAAAGTACGACCGTGGTGGGCCAGGAAAAGAAGAAGAACAAGAAGAAGAAGAAGAAGAAGAAGAAAAAGATAAAAGTTAGCGCGTGCGGCAAACCCGAAAGTCTTTATTTTCGTTCATCGATCGAGCCAAATGGTCGAAAAAAAGAAGAAAAAAAAAAAAAAAAAAACCAATGGCAACTGTTGAGAAAGCTGGCCAACAACAACGTTGGGTGTACTGACACCGATGTTTATTACTTGCCCCTTTCTTTCATCCGTGAGATTAATAGCCATGATAAGCCTCTCGATCGAATAAACTTTCAAAAGAATTTTCATTCTTCCCTTCAAACTCTTTTTCTCTATCTCGTGACAACTTTCTTCTCAGCTTATTTGAACGATCTAACACATGGACATATATATTTTTACGTAAAAATTTATTATCGTTTTACTTCTTATTCCTTTGCCAAACCAAAAATTTTTAGATTTGTAACAGGATTACATGATGTGCGAGGAGGTGGCACGTTTTCGTCAAGTATGAAATGGAGCAATTTGCTGTGCTCTATTTGATACTTGACAGCAAAATTTTCCTCTCAAAAATGTTTAGATTTGTAACAGGATTACATGATGTGCAAGGAGGTGGCACGTTTTTGTCAAGTATGAAATGGAGCAATTTGCTGTGCTCCATTTGATAAGAGAATATTTATTGAAGAATTGCATTTAGGATAAGTGGTATTGTGTGTTAGGAGGAATTTTATTATACATAGAGATAGATATGTTACTATACCTAATGTGTTATTCGCACGAAATCGAAATTAGCACTTGCAAGGACAATGACTCGTCCGTTTCGGGCGTATACGATGCGGCACGCCTTTCGATGTACGTTGGAGACAGCTGCCGGTAATTCGTTATCCGTTATATTGGCGTCCATGCGCCATTAGGGTGAACATTCAAATGGACTATATTCTAAAGTAATCTTTTAAACATCATCTATTTGTATATCTGTAATAATGCAATCTTTAGATAGAATCAATCATCTATCAACCATTCAACCATTCAACAATTCAACAATTTTCTCTCCCTCCTTCTTACCCCAATCATTTTTTCGTTCCAATATTTGTTCTCCTCAATCTTAACAACCCTCTTAATAATATTAATAAATTAATATCTTTCAAATATTTTATTGCATTATGCAATGTTTAATAAATCATGATTCATATAATAATAATAATAATTATATTGAAAATAATCTAATTCTAATATATATTAGATTGTCAAGAAGTAAATTCATTATTTTAAGCTTGGAATAGATGTAAATATTAACAAATTGCAATATTACGTGTTAGGTAAACTAAATTTGATATTCCCTGAATTTAACAACGATGAGAAAAAAATATGAAAAATAAGAAGAAAGATCTAAATTTTTGCTATCAATATAACAACGACGATGATTACGATGATAGTGGTAGTTGAATAAATCTGTAGAAGTTGTTTTACGAAGGCGACGATGGACCAAACGATGATCACTGCTCAACTCTTAGAAACGAAAGAACGGTTCGTTACTCGAGAACCGTGCATCCATGGATACCAATGACAGAGAATAAGGAGACTTTACAAGAGAGGAAGGTTAAAGAAAGAAATAAAACATTGGTTCTATTCGTCTCGACAATTTCGAAAAGAGAGTACGTCGTATCTCGTCTGCTAACGAAGGGAACGAGTGTCGTTTCATGACTTCCGCTTCTAAGCTTTACTTCGCTTTTATACTCGATGCATATCCAGCGTCTCAATTAGTGTTACTGACTCTACTTCTCATGCAAAATAAAAAAAGAGAGTGAGAGAGGAAGAGAGAGAGAGAGGAAGAGATAGAAGTAAGTCCATGGATCTCCGAACTCGAAATAGATACTCGAGTTCGTCTGTCGGTAAGCAACGAGAGCAAGCAAGCAAGCAAGCTTTCCTGGACAGATCAAACCTATTTTCAACTCGATCAACTCGAAGATGAGAGAGAAATAGAAAGATAAGATAATCCCTGAGGTGTCGTTTTTAACACGATCCTCTAAACCCCCGGATATCCGCCAAAATTCAACCTTCTTCTGTTGTCAGTCGAGAAACTTACTGTGTTTCTACTTTAACACTCAAAACTTATGCCAAATTTGAACGTGATATTAGTTTTAGAATTTATTCATGGATTTTCTTGATCATTAGTTTCATATATTTGTCTATTTTACTCTTCCTGATCATCTACTTTTCATCTACAATTTGTATTTCTTTATTTTGTGTGTGTGTTTGTCTATTTGTGTTTTGATATTTTTTGGGATCATCTTGGTATTTTTATTTCCAAGTTGAATTTATATTGTATATGTAAAAATAGAGAGAGAAGTATAATAATTATGATAGGTAGAGAAATAGATAAATAATCTAGATACTTTTATTGAATACAAGATTAGAAATTACAATGGAAAATAGGTGGATGATTTCGAATACTATTTGTTCCAAATTGTTTTTGTTTTTATTCTTTTCTATGAAATATTTTTTCTATTCTGGATAAGAGAGGAGGATTTTTACAAGTTAGAGATTTATTTTTAAAAATAAATAAATTTATAGAAAAGAAATAGAAATGGAAATAGAAATAGGATCATCTTAGTCGATTAAAAATAATTTCTATTTCTTTTTTGATGGTACTGGTTTATATCGATCCTAACAAATATTTGATATATTGCGAGAATTTGATATATTTTTTTGTTTTTCTGGAGGATTGATATCGTTCGAAATCGGGAGGATAAATGAAAAGAAATTTACAACAGTCAAAGATAGTTTTTTATGTCAGTTTAGAGAGAAAGAAAGAGAAATGAAGATAGACAGAGTTGAGGACGTTTTCTGAACGTTGTAATTCAAATCGACAAAAGACGAGAACTACGACAACGAAGAAATACGAAAACTAAAATGAAAACGAAGAAGAAGAAGAAGACAACGAACGAACGAACGAACGAACGAACGAACGTTGCCAAGGAGGGCGGACATTAAAGGCAAGACGTTGAGTTCTGTTTGCGTATCGAGGAATCCCGGTTCCGGCTATGCAACAGGTCGAAATAGCAAATGACAAATAAATCATTTTCTCTATTTTTTTATCTACCTTATTCGTGTCATAATAATAATAATAATAATAATAAACAAAAGAACTAAGATTTAATTTGAATGAAATGTAATTAAATAGAAAGTAGTTTTAAACAAACGTTACTAGTTTATTTAACAACAACAACAACAACAACAACAAAAATTGTAATCAATTAATCGACCCCGAACGAATGCATGGGATGCACAAATAATGGAAGAGCTATGCGTTTACGTGGATTGCATATGCAATTGAGACAGGTTGTATACGTCATTCCTTCAATGTTTATCGATTATCTACGAAATATAAATAAAATGTTTAACGTACACGTTTAGTTTCAATGAATTATTCTAATATTTTCTTTTTTTACTAATTATTTTGTTCATATCACAATTCAATTCAATTTGATTTCCATTCTTGAATCTATCATCCTGTCTGAAAATAAAATCATTGGAAGAGTTCGTTAGCATGATCGATCTTGATCTATAAATCAACGTCTCGAGATCAAGATCTTTGATGTGTGAGAGAGGAAAAGAGAGAAAGAGAGAGAGGGAGAGAGAGAGAGATCCAAGGTTGGCAAAAGAATTTTCTTTCAAGATACCACACGTGTCAAACGTTGCACGAATAACTCAATCTCATTATTTCATTTCACCTATTCACCTTTACGTAATTGTTCAAATATCTTAACTATTTTAGATTTAATTAGACACAGTTTGAGAATCTATTATCGTCCTTGATGATCCAAAATTAAATAATTGTTATTAATGATCCTATCTTACTTGAAAAAGTACTATCATTTATTCGAAATTCAACTAATCGTTCAAACATTATTATTATTATTATTATTATTTTAATTAATAATTTTAATTAATATTTTAATAAATATATATATATTAATATTTTAATTAATTATTGTTATTATTATTGTTAAAATTTAATATACACCGTATCCAATTATTCTATAGAAATTTATTTAAGAAATAATAAGAATAGGTTTCTTATCGTGATATTTAATTATAAAATTTCTTAATGATAAAACAGTTTTCATTGAATACGCAAACGTAGAGACAGTGTATGAATTATTAAAAACTTGTCTGATTTATTTAATTCACAGTCTTAGAAAGCATCGAATTTTCTATATGATCAATTAATGAAGAATATTCTATGAGAATTCAGTGTGATATTAAATTAGGTTGCCTTTTACTACTAATGAAAGGAAAACGAGAAACTTAAGAAATGATAATAACGTCGTTCGTTCGAGAAGGTGACGAGAAATAAAAGGAGGAATGGGATGAGATGTTGACAAATCAAGATGAAAATTGTTCAGTGAAATAGAAATCAATTTATTAACGAAATAAGTTCGGTGATATGTTTGTCACGTAGCAATTAAACGGTAGAAGGAGGAGGAGTAGAAGGATGGTTCAAAGCTTTTGAAGAGAACGAGAATACGATGGAAGGAAAAAGATGGAAAACCTTATCCCGAGGGATGAAGTACGAACAGAAATGTAGAGAAAGAGAGAGAGAAAATGGTTGCAAAGGTTTAATAAAGGATGGTGAATAAACTCTGATTCATTTTCTCGGTTGATAAATATCAATTTGTCCAACGTTAATTACTCGTTTTCTAAACTTTGACATCCAATTAATCGTCTGATTAATATCTAAATTATTTATTATTATTTTCTCTATTTCATTACCACCTTCCTACTTATCTCGGTTATATTATTTTTCATATTGCAATGTATCAGTTCTATTAGAATCAATAATATTAGTTTGACAGTAAAGTAAAATAAAATTAAGTTGACTTAGAAGTAAACTTTGATTGACTAATAAATGATAAAACAAATATAACTAAAAAACAAGTTTTAAATGTTAAAAGGGAGGAAGGGAGTGTAAAGAGGAATAGGTAATTTGTAGATTGTTAGATTGTAAAGTTTTAGGTAAGAAATTGTAATTGAAAATAGAAAAGTGTTACGTTTTGATCATGGTAGGTTGAAACTAAAAGAAAAAGGAATGGAAAGAAGGATGAAAAGCTAAAGTTTATATTAATCAAATGTAATTACAATCTGAACTGGATTAGATGGATACACATACTACTCTTACACACGCATAATAATCCAAGAAGATAGAAATATTTCGCATAAACGAGAGAAAATCGCTTGCGGCTAAGAACTAGCTCGATGCTATTTTAAAAGTCACCGGCTAATTCGATTCTATTCCACGAGTTTTTATAAAAGCAAGGAATATTCAAAGCCGAAAGAAAGAAAAGAAAAAGATCGATAGACTCGGGATTGATGATCATCCACAACTCTAATCAATTTGTCGATTACGCGATAGGTTATCGATAATCCTCTTTTAAACCATTCGTCCGAGTGATGGAAAAAGTGAAACGTTTTTATACGCTTAACTAATATAAATACACATGTGTATAGATGTATGTAGATGTGTGTAGATGTGTGTAGATGTGTGTAGATGTGTGTAGAGGTGTGTAGATGTGTGTAGATGTGTGTAGATGTGTGTATTTCAGTGAAATCTATAAAACGAGGGTATTAGTTAACCCGCGAACAGATATCCAGAACTGAGAAATAAATCGTGTTAAGATCGAACGAACCTTTCGAAACCCTTTTAATCTCTCTTTCAAATCGAACGAATGAACAAACACACACACACACAGGGAAAGCAATCATCGATGAAACAGAAAGAGACAGAGGATGATGTTCAGGGTGTATTCCATCAATTTCGATACACAATTATCGTTGATTTATTTCATAGTCAGATCGTATTTAAATAAAACCAATTCAACATATATATATTTGTTAATATATATATCATATTTTTCTGTATGTGTGTTTGATGTATACACACCATCATAGAACAGTGTTTCCTCTCCCTCACATCATCCCAGTATTCGGTATTTCACGAATTTCTCACTCAACCGTTCGAGTTGAAACTTCATTATCGTTAGATGTTATTCGCTTTGAAGGCACGTCGGAAAATACTCCGACGCTTCGACGTCCGACAAAGTGGATCACCGAGTAACGAACGAAAACCAACCCTGGATGTCCGTTTCTATATTACTCCTCGCTTTATGATTATTACAAGAGAGAAAAAGAGAAAAAAAGAGAGAGAGAGAGAGAGAGAGAGAGAGAGGAAGAAAGGGGTGAGAGTGAGAAGGGATGACTATAATCACTTTGATGAAACTTGCCACGTGTTTAAAATCGTACAAACGATTTCACGATTTTTAAATTTTATTATACTCTTCGAATAAATAATATTTCTTTCTATCATATAATTAATATTATATTTTATATAATAACTCGAGAAAAAAAATATAGTAGATTTGTATATTAGTTTCTCGTTAAAGTTCTGATGACAAGAATCACTTTGATGAAACTTGTCACACGTTTAAGGTCGCATAAATGATTTCTAAATTTTATTATACTCTTCGAATAAATAATATTTCTATATATAATATAATTAATATTATATTATATTGTACATTTGTATATTAATTTCTCGTTAAAGTTCTGATGACAAGAATCACTTTGATGAAACTTGTCACACGTTTAAAGTCGCATAAATGATTTCTAAATTTTATTATACTCTTCGAATAAATAATATTTCTATCTATAATATAATTAATATTATATTTTATATAATAACTCGAAAAAAAATATTGTACATTTGTATATTAGTGTATCGTTAAAGTTCTGAGTAACTTAATCACAAAGAATAAAAATTGTTGAAAAATCTTATCAAAATGTTTTAGCCTATTGGATAGAACAAGTTTAAGATTGTAAAATATAACCAATAGTTTATTTTCGATATCGGTTGAAAATATTTCTGGTTAAAATAGAAATAGATAAACGATATATACCGTAATCGATTTGTTTACGTTTCAATCGTGTATTTTTCGTATCACTCGTGCGTTAAATGCTTGGAGTTTAATTTAATATTGGTAATAATAGTAAAGTTAATAATCTTCGGTCTTTGTTAAAAATCATTCCTTCTCTCTCTCTCTCTCTTACTCTCTTTCTATTTCTCTTTGCGTATTCAACGAATTTACGTTTCGCTTATTTCTCTGTCCAAAGTGAGTCCCGTTGCCAGTTCTAAAATCGTCGTACTGACAATGACGTAGAATCTCGGTTGAATCGCGCTAGGCAAAGAACACCAAGTAAACGAGTCAACGAATAGGATTTATCTTTTTATCTTATTATCTTATTTCATACCATTGCAACAAATCTTCGATGAACGATACTAATCTTACGCTATTATTCCTACACGTTATCCTAAATAGTATTTCTTTAGTGAAAATAATTCCTTTCGATGTAATTAACGTCACAACTCCGTTCAAATTTTCTAAATTCATTCTAGAAACCAAGTATGTGTGTGCATGTCTGTGTAATTATTGTCAATAAATTTCATTCTTTCATTTTATTTTATTACTTCCTTTATATCAATCTCTTATTCTCTTTTACGTAAGAGAACACTCAAAATCGTATAGTCATTGAACGTACAATTTCATTTGCATCGTGTTGCATGTTGAAAATCTCATTTTTTATATCCAACGAGCTACATTTTGTGATAAGATTTTTAAATAATTTTTCTATTAATTATCAACGATATTAACATTCTTTTATTATTGTTTTTCTCTCGTCAAATTGGATATACGAGTAAAGAACCAAATATTACGATTTATAAAAACGTTTATACGTGTGTGTGTATATATTCTCACGAATATGTGTTGGTAAAGGAAAGGGGGGAAGAGGGGAGAGGTAAATATTGAAAGAAATGTATATCGTGTGTATTTGAATAAAAGTTAAACTTAAATTTGTAATTTGTTAGACACGTGATGATCGATCATTCTCGTATTACGAAAAAAATCGTATAAATCTTTTGATAAAATAATAACAAAGATCTTACATTCTCGATGAATGTGTTTAAGTGTTAGATAGTTCTCTGGGTAAATCTAATTTCCATTAACAATAGTGGATTAAGAAAACACGTAACACGGTAGGGGTGTACACGCGAATACTCGACGATGGTGATTCACTTTTCTCGGTGGGCGTGTTAGAATAATAAGCATTGCTTTTCGCAAGTTCGTAATATTCCAGTAGAATTTTTTATTTTACACGAATAATCAAAGTATTACTATTATACGTAATAGTAATTTTTTTCTATTTTAATTACCATTTATCTGGTTTTTTTGTCAAAAAAAATAAAATAACTCCTGGTTTGAAGGTGGTTGGAATAAAAAGATTCTTTACCTTTCCTTTTCATTTTCAAAATAAAATAGAATAAATGTAAATTTTGTTCTGGAAATTTTGAAATACTCTCCTCCCCTCAACCTACATACACATACACATACACACATACACATACATGTATGTACGTAAACACAATTTCCATATAGCACGATGGAAATAAACTTGGACAGCCTTCTCTACGGCACGAATGTTTTCTTTCGTTTAACACAGTTTTCAATACAACACAAAATGGAATGGAATTAACTAGCCTGTAGATAGAATTATCGAATTATTATATATTTTTGGATAGAAGCCATGTATTATATCATCCGTGAAATATCTAATTAACCTAATCTAATATCGAAATCTAGTATTCTCGTAAATCATAGTATAAAACACTTATAAATGTTAAGATATTGAGAAAACGTTTAACCAGCAGTGAGAAATCAATCGTTTCGCGTTCCAGAATTAGAAACTTGCATCAGGCTTTTCAATTGATCAGAAATATAGACGCATCCTATATTTGAAATAAGATAAAATGGGGGTATAAGTAAGTATATGAATAAACCTATGCTTAAAAATAAAATAAAATAAAATACTATCGATAAAGTTATACCAAAATTTCGATAACCCAAGAAATAATAATTAATATTAATTAATAATAATAATAATATTTTCTGAATAAAAATCTTTGAGATGAAATTAATGCAATTTCAAGTCACAGAAGATTTAATTCTCCTTCGTGTATTAAAATTGATTAAATTATTGTAGATGTAAATTATAAATTAGGTAAGAAGAAGATGAATAATCTCGCGAATAATAATTGTCTTAATATTCGTAATTTGTTGGAATAAATATGATACACGTGTAACGCGGTAAAGGGGGATAACACATGGCTCGCGTCTCTTTCAATGGATTTGAAACTAAGAAATAGGGAAGATAATCTAGTGTACGAAGAGAAACAGTAATGGGACACGTCGTGTATACGTGTCGACACTTACTTCTTGGATCTTATAGCTGGTCCGGACAGTCTTACGTTTGGTAGTTGTGACCTCGTAGGTCTCCTCGACCGTGGGCGAAGAAGAAGAATTCTTCTCATCCTCGTTCTTATGATGATTATTATTTTCTACAGTAAAGTTCTTTCCTTCCTCATTTTCGGTTGCGACGGAATCGTAATGATCATCCGTCACATCCATCCTACAACGATAATAATCACGCGTAAAATAATTCCCGTATCAATATTTCCCCGTTATTTTATTTTCTTCTTTTTCTTCTTCTTCTTTCACTCTTTTCTTTCTCTATTTCTACGACAAACAAACTTATATCGAAGAATGAAGAAACAATCCTCTATCACTTTAGTTTAGTTTATTTTTATGTTCGTTTTTCCTTGTACACCGATCACACGAAACCGCGATCCTGAAGAAAATGATTAGAGAGGAACACAAAGAATAAATAATTTGAAAATATAAATCTATTCGAATGTTAAATGTTATTTAAATAACTTGAATAGCCCTCTTTTTTTCTTTTTGTTTAGAAAAATAATAATTATTCCGAGATCGTCAATGAACGATTAGCGATCTTACGAAGTTAGTTCTACGGAGGGACTGCCAATACTAAAACCACCACCGACCAAAGTCTACGTTTACGACCGAGAACCACGCCACACACGTTCTTCAATCGACGACAACGACGACAACGATGATGACGACCACGACCACGACCACGACCAAGACGACGAGTACGACAAAGACAACGTAGACGACTTCTCCGAGGTAGTAGCTAGCGCCTTTACACTTTTCGATGATCAAAATAGAACTTCGGAGTTTTCCCTTAGGAACACAGCGTACCACCCAACATTATCGTCTCTACGCTTCATTTCCAAACCTTCTTTGAAATAGAAAATTAAAAAAAAAAAAAAGGTACAAGAATAGAAGTCCTCAAACCATTTACCCTTTCAACGATTACCTTTTCTTCTTCTTCTTTTTTTTTTCGAAGGTACAACGAAGCCTTACAAATATCGTCTCTCTAATTCGATTTACTTCTACTACCGGTAGTAACTTTGGAACAAAAAATATTCGTTATTTGATTACTTGAACGTTAGTCTTTGAAAAGAATTAAAAGAGGAGAGATTTAAATATGAAAATAATTTCTTAAAATAATTTCAATATAAAACTATATATTATTTTATTTAGAAGATATATATTTGAAGTAGTATATAACTAAAATTCAAAGATTATTTCATTGATGATTGATAAAAGGCTATTTTCCAAGTCTGAAAATTCTCACGACATTGTTCGTATTCGATGTTACCCACGAAGATTTTCTTTAGGATCAATTCGTTAAGATTGTGAGTATATGTGTGGAACATGCAGTGGTCTTTCGAATGAATGTTAGCAGCATAGTATAAAGCTTATTTCAAGAGAGAAAGAGAAAGAGCAACGATTAAAGAAAAACCTAAACCATGGAATAGCAAAAAGCTTCTTCCTAATGTAGCCTGGTACTATTCAATGTTCATTTCGATTAAACAAAGAGGCATTGCCGTAACCAAAGAGAAGAAATTCCTCTTCTAAATTCCCTATTTTTATTTGAATTTATCAGAGTGCAACGAAAAAGGTACTAAAAGAGTCGTAGTTTCTCTTCTCTCTCTCTCTCTCTCTCTTTCCTTCTCTTTCATTCTTTCTTTCAATGAGTTTATTATTTATTGTAAAATAAAATATAAAAGAAAGAAATCTCATCCTATTTATCATACAGAAATCCTAGAATATCTTTAATGGGTCTTCTTTCATAAGGCTTCTTCTCATCGTAAGCACCGAGTCTTTTTTCTTCTTACCTTCTCTTATCGTTGAAATACGAACTAATCGATACCGCATGAATGTTTATTAATTATTTCCCATTATTATTGATTTTAAATACAATTAGTTTAATCGAATACGATGATAATTTATTTCATTTCGATATAACACGTTTTGATCGTTCCCAAACTAAATTCATTCTCTGTTTTTGTTTTATTATTTCCTTCTCGGTTTATGGGGTATGAAACAAATGAGAGAATGAGAGAGAGATAGAAAGATAGAGTGTGTATGAGAGAGACAAAAATTAATAGAGAGGTATAGAGAGAAACGAAATTCCATGAAGAGATTAAAGGATGAGCTTTGTCACTTCAGTATTTCGAGCTTACCTATTCCAGTTGGTTTGTGCTAGAACACGTTGCTGTTGGATCTTTAGCGATGCCATTAAAATTTGTTCATCCCTTTATCTCTCTCTCTATCTCCCTTTCTCTTTCATCATACTCCCAGTTTCCTATAACAACGATCGTTTAATCTCCCTGTTAAGCTCCTTCA